>JAOTRH010042013.1:0-20110 GCA_034768845.1 Heliamphora exappendiculata
TTAAACGTGGGGAGAATTCAGTGCATTTGATAATTGAAAACTCAAGACATAATTTGAGTTAGGACCGGGAGTTCAGTGAGGACCTTTAGTGAAATAAGTTTTGGTTCATGCGAGAAATGATCTAACTCGGGGACAGAGTTAATGATATCCAGTTTTCTCGTACGGTTAGCCCGAGTCCTATACTTTCTCGTGATCCCTCACGTAACCCACTATATGCACGGATATTTTTCTTATTGATTTCGGTTATTATTTAATTTAATTTGAATGTCAATTTTGCCGCCAGGAAAATTCAGGAATTAAATTAAATTGTTGGATGACAGTTTTGGAATTTGGCACACCTAGGGATTACTCCCTAGGTGGCCGGCCCTAATAGGAGATGGTGGGTTTTTATTTTATGTTAAGGGTATTATTTTTTATCTTTTTTCAAAGGAGAATATATATACATTTAATATCCTTTTTGATATATGGCTATATATTAAAAGGAAGCTCCATAAAGAAAATCATAACCCTAATTTCTCCTAACCTAGCCGCCACTCTCTCTCTCTCCCTTTTGGCAATCCGTATTTTGCCTTTTGGAGATAAGTGTGAGGAGAAACCAAGGCAAGAATACATGAAGATCCGAATCGGTGCCCATTCATGGGATCGTCGCGTTCGTTGGGATAAACGTGAGAAGATAGTTGGGTCGTCTCGGATCGTTGTTCGGCATCAAAGAAATTTGTTCAAGTTTCTTGAAGGAATATTTAATCATAAATTATTGATTATTTTATTATTTTTCATGAAAATCGCACAACGTCATTTTTTACGGTCACGACGTCGTTCTTCAAAAAATTTTCGCTGCGCGGCTCTAACAGCCAAGACTTCAGTTAAGAAAAGCTATCTTGACCTCCATTTGTCGGATTTCGTAATCGAAATGGGCACCAATGGATAAGAGAATCCACATAGACTTAAGCATGGCTACTGGCAAAAAGGTTTTCTCATAATCGATCCCTTCTTTCTGAGTGAGCCCTTTAGCAACAAGCCTAACTTCGAAGGATTCGACCTTCCCGTCTGCTCTTCTTTTTCTCTTGTAGATCCACTTGCATCCAATGAGTTTTATCCCTTCAGGTGGTTCTACAAGTTCCCTGACCTGATTGGAATACATAAATTCTATCATTGAATTCATAGTCATTTGCCAAAGATCTGCATCTTTATCTTGAAGTGCTTCATTGTAGTTACAGGGCTCCATATCTAATTCTGTTGGGATCCTGTCAAAAGACTTTCTCAAGAACATATACCGGTCAGGATGATGAACAACACTCCCTCTACGACGACACACTACCTATGTCTGTGTAGTAAAAGTTACACGCTGTGTAGAATCAGAACCCTGTGCATCAACACCCTATTTTTGATTTTCACCTGTCCCAATAATCCTCCCACTACAGCGAGGTAATGGGATATCAATGACTTATTCTTCCGTTCTACTGGTATTTTTTTTTAGTTCTTTCAGAACTATATTGCATTTGGGCATGTGATCCATAATATAATTCTCTTCCAAGAATCGGGCAATGGTGCTAACAATGACTTTATGATCCTTAGGATTATAAAACAGATCACCCTTCCTTCCCTTGGGATACCCTGTAAAGAAACAGACTTATGTCCCCGGTTCCGACTTACCCGCGTTCTTTTTTAGCACATGTGCTGGACACCCCTAAATACGAATGTGTTTCGGATTAGGCTTACGCCCGGTCCATAATTTTGTGGGAGTAGAAGGTACTGATTTTAAAGGTACCAAGTTCAGAGTGTAAGTCACTGTCTCTAAAGTGAGTCCCTAAAACGAATCGGGTAAACTTGAATAACTCATCATGGACCTTACCATTTTCATAAGAGTCCTATTCTTTCTTTCTGCTACACCATTCTGCAGCGGAGTGCCAGATGCAGTTAACTAAGATGTAATCCCCTCTGATGATAAGTAGTCCTTAAACTCTCCAAAGAGGTATTTCCCACCACGGTCGGATCGTAGTGATTTGATTCTTTTACCCAGACGCTTCTCCGCCTCCGCCTTGAATCTTTTAAATTTCTCTAAGCATTCAGACTTACGGTGCATCAGGTAAATGCATCCATACCTTGAGTATTCATTAATGAAACTAATAAAGTACTCAAAGCCACCTCTAGCTGAATTTTTATAGGACCACACACATCAGAATATACCAGCTCCAACAGTTCTAAGGAACTCTTGGTCAACTTACCCTCTAAGCAAGATTCACAAACTGAAAGTGCCTCCACTTCCAATGAACTCAAAAGTCCATCTGTTACCAGTCTGTTTATCCTTTTTAGATTAATATGACCCAAGTGTAAGTGTTAAAGAAACGTTTGGTACATTAAAGAAGAAAACTTTTTCTTATATGGTAATATAGATATATTATTCATTTCAGTTAGTTGCAGTGTATGAGAGATTGGAGTAATAATATAAAGATCACCCATCAATGTACCAGAACAGATAACCCGTTTATTATCTTTAATAACCACAGAGTTATTAAAATAAACCAAATATCCATTTTCAGTCAATCTAGAAACGGAAACTAACTTCCTTCTAATAGTAGGTACATAATGACAATCTCTCAATATTAAAATTCGATCTCTACCAAAACTGAGAGTGGCATCTCCTATTGCAACTACTATTACCTTTGTATTATTGCCCATATGCAGGTAAATCTCCCCATCACTAAGTTGTCGGGTTTCTTAGAACTCCTTCAATGAATTACAGACATGATTAGTGGCTCCCGTATCTACACACCAGGTACCGGTAAATAACACCGCTCAACATGTTTCCACAACCAGTGAATAAAAATTATCCTATTTGTTATGCCTTATGAGAAATACTAAACATAACTTTTTGCAGTGCCTGGTCTTGTTGCAGTGAAAACATCTACCTTTCGGCTTTTTTCCCCCAGTCCGTGGCCCACTAACTACCCTGGAAACCGTGTCTCCCTGTTTCTGAAACTTTTTCTTCTTCATGCCTTTCGGCTAAGAGGAAGAACCTTTTTCAGAAATAAATACATTTTCTAGTATTAAAGGAATACTATTTGTAATTAAAGCTATATTCAAGTTATATTTTCAGTCAACAAAATTCAGTCCCGTTAGTTTATTTTCTTTGAGTTTTAAAGCGAGTGGGTTGAAATCCATTTTAATCCTGAGAATCACATAATTAAAAAAAATCGTTAATTATGATAAGTGAAATTTTGAATTTATTTTAATTTAGTTTTCTCTACCATTTTAAAATTAATTCGTCAGCAGCCTGGTAACCTGAGAATAGCATGCCTCGATAGGAGGATGTCTACTATCCTTCATAAGACCAGACATGATAATTCATTTTAATTTTACTATCTAGGCAACTGACCATGTCATGTAAAATTAAATAGCTGACATAGCTTCGCTCCAGTATATAATAGCAGTGACTCAGATAGAGAGGATACTATAATATACAGTTAAGTATTAACCATCACCTAATTCAAAATCAATCGCTTCGCAATTAACCATTCAGATGGAGAAATGATCCACACTAACAATTATCTAGAATTATCCCTAAAGAAGGTTTGTACTGGCGATATGACGCAATTAATCTGTTCGATGGGGAGGAAAGTCTTATTGCCAACACGCATAGTTTAATTGCATCACCTACAAACTAGTTATGGAGACCGTAGAATTTATCTGTGAATAAATAAATTTTATCTCCCACTTAGATTTTGAAAATATTTTTTAGGGTTATAAAAATTCGTTTAATTAAAATAAACCTATTAATTTCGATAGACACACGTTCTGAAAAAATCATACATCTTTCCGTGTACACATTTACAAATATTCTGATTTATCAAACTATCTTTTCGTGTTTAAATATGTAATAAATAAAATTTAATGAATACACAGTTTTTTCTCCAACTTTTCAGTTAAGGTAGTGATTAAATGTATTTATTTATTTTATTTTTCGTTCCACATTTTTAAAAAAATAATAATTTATTTAAATTAAATAAATTTCATTTAATTAATTCAAAAAAACTGATTTAATTCTCACATTTTTTCAATATATCTGATTTTATAAAAAAATTATTTTAAACGTGATATTTTGTAAATAAAATAAAATATCTAAAATTTTTCTATTTAATTAAAATTAATTAATTAAAAAAACTTTATTTTATTTTCTATTACAAAATATTTTAATTAAAACTAAAATTTTGAATTAATTAAACTAACAGGATAAATAAAACAGATATGCAATCATCCACACAGTTCATATATATATAAACAGATATGCATGTATCCCGATTTTATGATCTAAGTGAAACGCAGAAGTATTTTTGTCTCCTAAAGAGGATAAGCTGTAATAATCCTCTTTTATCTCTGATTCTTATGTCCTGATTGCTTCAGACTTTTTGATACTATATGATATATCAATAAATATCATACCAGTCTCGTATTTATCAGAAAATTAACACAAAAATTTCGGGAGAGAGAAACCGTCGGATCACCCCCAGCCACCGTCAGCGACGCCTGTCGACGCCTTCAAGCGACTCCTGCCCCCTCATTCGGGCTCCGTTTTCGACAAGCTTTATATCATTGGAAAGCTCTTGAAATATAGAATTTTTCTGTCAAAAAATATACTGGAAACCTACCTGAAAAATGGCTGGAAAAACTATTTGAACCTCAAAAAATGCTGCTATCCGCAACAGTACTGCTCAGCTAACTTTCTAGGGTTTTTTCGACCTCTTCCTGAACTTGGTTTTTGATGTACTTTATATCAAAAGAAATCTCTCAAAAATTACTATTTTTTTATGAAAAAATATGCTAAAAAACAACCCGAAAAACTACCGAAAACACTATCTAAAGTTGCTGCCGCCGCGCCCAGCGCCGCGCATTTAACCGCCAACTTCTCGAGACCGTTTCGACCACATCCGAACTCCGTTTTTGACATATTTTATATCGTTGGAAAGATCTTGAAAAGTAAAATCTGTTTGTTAGAAAATTTGCTCAAAAGTAGCACGAAAAACTATCGAAAAACGGCCTCAAAGCTGCTGCCATAGCGCCGTCGCTGCCAAAAACAATTGCTGCTATTTTTTTCTTTTTTTTAATGCACTATTTAACCCAATTTTTTTCTATTTTTTTACAGTACTTTGTGGTATATTTTACTACTATTTCATGTATGAAAAACTTCCCAAAAATGGCCCCAAAATCATAAAAACCACCAACAGAACCAGGCGATTTTGGTAATTTTTTCTCACTATTTTGACTTATTTTTTATGTTGTTTTTTATTCATAAATACTGCAAAAAAAACTCACTGAAAAAAACCTTTTAAAGCCATTAAAACTTACCGTGTTTCGTGGCCCGTAAAGACTCGAACCACCGCCGGTGCCGCCTTTGTTCTTGGATATGTTCAAATGTTCTTAAATAATTTAAACAGATATTTTAAAAATAGAAACTAGCTATAACATCGATCCTATATCCCGAAAGCTCACATTTAATCTATCACGGCCAAGCCCCGTGATTAAAAAAAATAATCATCATTCACACTATTCAATCAAACATGAAAATTAAATGAAGATCATAAAATTGAGATTGTAACGCCTGCAAAACAAAGTTAGCAACAGTTCTAAAACTACCCGACCCCGATAACCGAAAACAAAAAATAAAATGGCTCTTATACCAAATTTTGGAGACAAGACTGCCAAGATCTTTGTGTTTGCAAACGATTAACGAAAAAAATTAACTAGACGGGTAATTGCCAAAACGGGTTTCAGATAAAACTTTTGATGATAAATGATCAAAATAAAATTCGTGCATCCGAAGTTAATTTAGAATAATATATTTTTACCGATCGAATCTTCAACTACGATTTGAATCCTAGTTGAAGCTCCTGTCAGATCTTCTACTGTATTCACTTATGTGATTCTCAGATACAGTGTGAGTTATAATCCTCTTAGAACTCGTACCGACAGAACCAAGACAACTTTAGTCTTAGAAGACAAGTTATAAAACTGGTTCTGCCTACCCGCATATATATAGAGCTACAGTAGGGACTTGAAGAATAATTATGAATAAGACTTCCAGTTGAACACAGACACGTATCAGCAGTTTCTGCAATTAAGCAAACCTCATAGCGGTATTTGAAATTATTGAAAACCAGCAGCGATTTCTGTAATTTTCATAAAATACTGAATTACAGTTCACACTATTATAGAACTATAATTACACTCTAACCTATAATCTCAAGACCATATAGCATTGAGCTCCTAATATTAAATATTTTTCATTTATCCTCATGTTAAGATTCTCGATATACCTGCCAATTAAATTTAATTACTGACAATTTAATTTAATCGGCGTCTTGATATTCCTTAAGCCCTTGTGCTTAACTTATTTGACCGCCGAATAATCAAATTCACCTGCAGGGTTTTGGCCCGGTTAAAACTTATAAGTTTCCTGAAGAAGGTATCGTCAATCCCGATCTTTCGGGACTTGAATTCTGTCAATAATTAATATTTTTCATATGAATAATATCGTTATTCAACTCACCGGGAATATAGACACATATAAGATCGCACCCTCTAATTAATCAAAATAACAAATATTAAATATATGCAAATCAATAATTATTTTAGGATTAAGAGGATAAGCACTATTTATAATAACTTTGGGGTATGAATTAATTTATATAGTCAGTATAAAATTAATTACCCCAAATGTCCCGTTCAATACACACAAAGTGTACTAGCACAGAGAGTCAGAATAATAGACGACGCTATTATCTGTTCTCCATAACCAAGACAGGTCTACTAAAACTCTGTATTACAGTCGTACTGATTGTATATCCATTTTCATTTAAATAGTGAATATAAAACTTATATTCTGCAAGAATCTAAAATCTAATTTTTTGTGTGCAAGCCTTACTCTATACATCATATTAAATATTATACAGAATATCAAACATCCATGTATAACATTAATATTACAAAAATGATACACATACATTCCTCATAAAGATTCTCATAAAATAAAATTAAATACTAAAAAATAATTTTCAGTATACCAATCGTAACATTTATGAGCACCAGTACATTTATGCTTTTTTGTTCTCATGGCCGTAATATCCCATTGTTATAGTCGTGACATTAATTAAAGGCCAAAGATGCGAAAACCCTCTTCAAAACTCTCTGTTACATGTTTATTTCAAGGTTGTATATCCTTTCATTGCACTGTTTAGCATTTTTTCTTTCTATACCTTTGTTTATCTTTCTATTGGGTAATGAATAGTAGATCTGGTCTAGACCAAATGGGTTATAATCTACATTCTGTACACCTTTATATCTGTGTATTTTGAGGTTATGCATACATGACGGCCGCATCTTTTTTCTTTATTTTTGTTACTGCTACAACATCTTGTTGCTACGGCCGTGAGGTTTTATGAGACCAGTAACATGAAAATGTGTTTTAAGCATTATGTTGTTCATATTTGATATTCTCTACTTTTTGTTTAGAATCTTTGTTTGCATAGAGGATGAAGGATGGTGGATCTAACCTAATACCAATAGGTTATGGTCTCTGTTCTGTATATCTAGTTCATTTGAACCTGCTATAAACTGTGTAAACTATATATACCGTTTCTATACCCTTAAAAACAATGACTGCGACTTTTGTTTGCCACGGCCGTGAGCTTTGTTTAGTTTTTTCTTCACGGTAACCCTATTTTATGACTGTTTTGTCACGGCCGCAACATTTGTTGCTATGGCCGTGAGTTTTTTGCACGTCTAGTGGCTTAAATATGATGTTTAAGTCTCTTCTACTTAATTTGTATGGCCTATTTATAGCATGTTAGGGGCAGAAACATTGTTAAATTGTTAGAGACTTAAATATGATGTTTAAGTCTCTTTTGCTTACTCGTATGGGTCACATCTACCAAGGAAGAGCTAACCCGCCCATCCAAGATTCCCAAGAGGAAGCAAGCCAGAAGATAGATGTAATTAGTATGCCAACGCTGAAGCTGAAAAGAGAAGTCTCCAAGAGACCCCCGAGGCCCAAAGCAGTCCATGATCCGAGCCACATCGAGAAATCCATCGTAGGTAATGAGGGAAGCCTCAAGCTTGAAATAACCACAGAGTTGCATCAACCTGTCCTTGGGACTCAAGAAAGGCGTGAGGACAATGACCTCTTCTCGACTTGAAATCTCCAGAATGGTCGAAAAATCCTCCACAGTCAGACACAATTCCTCGGCCCCAAAACGAAATACATGTACCTTGGGATCCCATGGCCGAGCTGCTCCCCTCAGAAGATGCCAATCAACCCTCAAGGTTCGCAGAGAGAACATCGAATCTTGACCAAACTTTAGGAAGTTCTTACGCTCAACAATGAAAAAGTAGCTCATCCAAGCCGACAGAGTGTTGTTGTAAGAGTGGGTCATGAAAGAAACAAGAAAAATGCAAGATATCCTGGACAGTGGGGTTTGGAACAATTGCCCCCTTTTATAGATCCATAAATGGAGGGAACCCACAGAATATGCTCAACGTTTCCCGCCAAAAAAATTTCTCACGGCCACTACCTTTTTCCAACGGGCACCAACTTATAACCCAATAGCCATCAACTTCCCCTCCCAAACCTTACGGCCATGGCATCCTAATGTCCAGGCTGTGAACTTTTCTACATAAAGGTTCAGGACGCCACATCCAAACCAAATGGCCGCATGATTATTTATCACGACCACAACCTTTTTTGTGCAGAAATTTTGGACTGCCTATCCCCATTTTACCATTATGCTTCAAACTATAGTTATGAACCTATTAGCAACTCACAATAAGAAAAGCAGTTTATATGGCAAGACCACAACCCATGATTCGCATCATCATGCATAATAAGAGTCTAAGTTTTCAAAAGTAATTTTCATAACATATAGCAATAAGGCCTCCATGATAATTAAAAGTGTGAACCACAGGGCACGAAGACCCAACCCATCAAAAGTAAAGTAATGTGCGTATGTGTATGTCGTGGCACGCAAGCCAAAAGAAGAATCAAAGGCACGCATACCTTATTCATCATATCTATGCAGCGTGTCAAAGAGTAGTATGTCAGTATGTATCAGTTTATGTCAAAGCAATGTATCGGTGGAACAGCAAGCATAAAAAATCAATGTATCTGTGTAGTAAGCTGGAACAGTGTATCTGTGTGGTGCGACGAGGTAGAGTAAAAGAATGTATTAAGCGAACACGTAGGCCTAAATAAGAATTGGCGTGCACGCCTCCACGT
Source organism: Heliamphora exappendiculata (assembly GCA_034768845.1). Classification (NCBI taxonomy): domain Eukaryota; kingdom Viridiplantae; phylum Streptophyta; class Magnoliopsida; order Ericales; family Sarraceniaceae; genus Heliamphora; species Heliamphora exappendiculata. The sequence goes on from JAOTRH010042013.1 coordinate 9,266, forward strand.
ACAGTAAAGAAGAAAAGAAGATCATCTACAATAGGGGCAACACAAATCAGTCACTCCCATCGGGTCCTCCTTCTCCGAACAATGTAGCCTCCTTATGATGACTCGCCAGATGACCTCGTCGATCCCATCCCCTCCTCTGTACCCGTGCTAGTCTGCTCTGCACTTAAGGTCCTAACTCTAGAGGAAGAAACGATGACAGAAATAGAAGTAGATGTTCGCGCTGCAACTGGGGCAGCAGGTCCGTGCGACCGCCGCGAGTCCTCGGTTCGTTTGCCATGCCCACGCTGAAAGAAGGAAAAATGGTCACATTAGATAAGGCAAATAAGTATGAGTAGAAAGGGAAAAGTGCAAAAATGTAAATGTGAGCTAGGAAGGGTTACATACCACTGCAGGGCCACCCCAAGGAGTAGGAGGCTCTATGCCTTAGGCTTGAAAAGCAGTGTCTCAATGACGAAGAACCAATACCCTCAACCCGGAGATCAGGCAAAGGCACTGATCACACCACTCCCGGGGCATCTGTCAAGAAAAAAAATTAGTAAAGACATGGGAATTAATGCAGGCATGAGCATCATTGCAGTTAGATATCAAAATCAATATATACATGAGAGTGTCATTATAGTCAGATGTCAGAACTAGTCAGATATAAGAGGCAGTGTGAAAAATAGAAGGAAGGATGTCATACCTGCTCAGCACCAGGGGGAAGGAGAATCTCCTGGGCCACTGGCTTGGGGATCCGGATCTGGTGAAGGATCCTGTCTACGAAGGTGTCCACTATCCATGAAAGCTTGAGGTGAATAGGGCCTGGGGCAGTGGAAAGGGGACCTCACATGCAGCACGGGAACCCATGGCAGGCATAGCCTCTCTCGGGTAAAGTCCGTGTTGTCACGATCCTCACCCTTGATCAGCGTTGCACCATCTTAGCCCACCATGGCTCTGATATTCTCGCCCGTGCAGAGGGTGTCGGTCTGACGCATCCCCACTGGAGGCATCCTTGGGATACGAAAGTGGTCATACCCCAGGGACTACCGAACAACACGCTTGCCAAGGTACCACTCTCTACAGAATGGCCCCTCAAGCAAGATGTGGGTTTGGGTAACCTCGCGGCTCCGCATCAGGTCAGTTCTAGCTCACTCCTCTATGCCAGTCCATATGTCCTAGAGGACCTGAAAATCAAAGAAACTTGTTAATAAGCAGTGTATGAACAAGGAATAAAAAGAACAACTGAGCAAGAGCAGTAAATGACTTACCCGGTTGGGAGTGAGTCTATCTAGGAAAAGTCGATCGTCGTCTAGGTCCTTCCAACCAGGCTCCATACCCCGGTGGCGTTTAGCCCATCAAAGTACCTGGGGGATCACAAGGGGGTCGTCACAAGAATTCACTAGCTGACACATACCTAGGAACTCGTTGGCCCAGAGCAGTAGAAAATCGAGAGACGCGTCAGTACAGTTGAAATAGGTATTTAGATATGGAAATGGAAGTGGAAAGCATAGAAAGTAGAGAAAGCAGATATACCTCCCAGATACGCCAGTATCCACTAACGCTCAGATCGGAGGTCTTGGTAACCACGCTCATGTATCCGTACAAAGTGGTTAATGTGGCTCCTCCCCAGTCATAATTAAGAGCCGATCAGGTCCACCACCACCATGGCAGTGAGATAGTGGAGGTGCACCCTATTCTCTAAGTTCGGGAATAAAGCTATCCCGAACATATAGAGAAGGAATGCACGTCCCACCCACTCAAAGTGGTGGACCTCTTAGCAGACGAAGTGGCGAAATGTCTTCTTCAGCCACGTGTATCGGGTGCTCCCCTTGTCAATGGAAGGGGGCACGTGACCGAGAAGGTGCATGAGAGCTGTAGGGCTACGGCAAATGTCAGGATCAAATGGGATTGGGTCGCTGCCCACCCGAATCCCGGTGATAAAGGAGAAGTCAAGGGGAGTGAGTGTAACCTCGAAGGTGGGTAGATGGAAGGTGTTGGTAGTGTCCCACCATCTCTCAATCAAGGCCGTGAGGGTGACCCGGCCATTGCTGGCCCCCTCCAGCATGGTAATAAAGTAGTTGAAGCCTGCCCGATCAATGATGTCTTTGCTGCAGGGAGGGAGTGCGATGTATCACTCCAAGACATCTAAGGACCTGCCGAAACCTTGAATACGAAGTCGCCCCTAAAACAAAACAAAACGAGCAAATCAGTAAATAGGAACGGTAACATAATCAAAATCAAAATCAAAATGCACAATGAGATAATAGAAACAAAGTTCTCCACCATCTTCTAGAACCAAAACATACGAACCACCTATTTCCATCAAACAAATGATAATCAAAACGACAAATCCAACAAATAAATTCCAAAACAAACTTCGCGCTAACCAAACTGCATTCAAAATTCAAGTTTCGATATAACTCCCTACCAATCCAAATTTTTTTTTCAAAAGATGATAACCTGATTCAATTCATTTAAAAAAAAACTCTCCATCAAAACCAAATCCGTTTCAAATGAAAAACCAAACTTCACGCAATTTCAAATCACTTTAATTTTGAGCATTAAGAATTCCACCTCAAATCAAATGTTCAAACTAAAATTCAACTCTGCTCGAATCTAGTTCAATTCAAAACACAAACCTAACCCATCCTGACACGAGAACTAACCAGTTCAATCCAAGCTCCACAAGATCCATTTCGTTTCAAAATCCAAACTTTTAAAGTTCAAAGTCAACTTCCAAAATCCAACCAACCCAACTCATGAATTTGACTCAAACACATTCCAAACCCACGACCCAACATGGTTTCTATCCGAAATCAGTTCGTACCCGAGACTTGTTTTATATAAAACTCAAATCCATTTAACGCACAGTGAGATTACGTCTTATCTAAAATTTTAAAATGATTCAATTCAAATGAGCCTCATTTACAAAATAAAACCTAACTCAAAAGTTACACTCAATTTCAACCCATTTTCGTTAAAAATTTAATCTAGCCAAAATTCAATCAAAAAGGTCTATTTTTCAATTCAAATTCAAAATGCAATAAAAAAAAGTCCATTTTTCAATCCAAGTTCAAAATTCAATCAAAAGTCCATTCCTCAAACCTAAGTTCAAGATTCAATCCAAAAGCTCATTTTTTTTCAAACCCAAGTTCAAAGTGCAACTCGAGATCTTCTTTTTACTCAAGTTTAAAGATCCATTCAATTCGAGTTCAAAGTTTGTTTCACCTAAATCTAATATCAATTCAAAATCCAAGATCCAAGTTCATTTTCATCCAAGGTTAAAATCAAAAAATCTCACCCTAGTTCAAGGTTCAAAGTTTTGTCCCATCCAAAGTTCCTGGTTCGCATCGTCTAAGCTCAATGTTCACCCAAGTTTTCTAATCCAAGTCAAGGTTTAGCCTAACTAAGTTCAAGTCCCAAAATTCAGTCTTCAAGTTCCATTCATTTTTTCAATCCAAGTTAAGTGTCCAAATACCAATTCAAAAATCCAACTCAATGTGATATCAACAAGATGACTAAATAACCAAGGTCAAATGATTTTCAATAAGCGCATCTATAAAACATGTAAGCTTTCAAGTTTTTGGTTTACCTCCAGGTTCCTAGTCGAGAGATGTTCCTCGCGACGACGAAAAAGTACCTCATGCTCCGCAATCACGTCCAAAAGAATGAGCCTCTTCATGGTCGGCTTCCACAACTGATGAAGAAGAGGGATGTAGGCCCCAGGATCATAGTGTTTTGGCATGCCCAGCGCGCCTCCTCCCTCCAATAGGAGATCATCATCATCTCCCACGACACCACCACCTCTTCAGCACCATCGCCACCTTCGACACCACCTCCACCCGCGGTGCCACCACCTACACCGCCTCCAACCGCACCAGTTCCCACACCATCGGCACCTCTAACCGTGCCACCTCCACTACCACCAGCGCCACCCATGTCATCCCCTATAAACCCAAAACCACCACCCACTAGAATCGAAAACACTGCCGAGATAATGAAAAGGAGAAACACCTTCCCAAGAGGCAAGAAAACCAGGAAAGACGCTAAAGAGAGAGAGACGAGAGAGTATAAAAGAGTTGATAGAGACGAGAGAGAGAGAGAAATAAGAGTTGAGAAGTGTCTTTTGAGCTTTGCGTGAATGAGATATTCGAACCAGTTATAGACTTATGATCTATCATCGACTACGCGTCCGCGAGGTTTGAGTTGTTTAAAAGTGGCGGTCGCCACATCCGAACCTGAGCTGCCATGTTTGTTTGTTCAGGCCGTGATCTTTTCCAAAAGGTTTTCAAACGGCCGTGAACTTTATTTCCAGGCCGTCATCTCTCTAGGGCACAATAATGCAGGCTACCACTTTCAAAGGTAACAGCGACCATGTTTGTTGTGCCCCCTAACCATTGTAGACCATTGAACTATTCTTGTGTAGGTTTGGAACAAATAAAAAAACCCTTTTAAACCCCTCTTTATAAGCCCCATATTCTCTTTGGTCCTCGACACGACTTAAAACTGTCCCTAGCATCTTCGGTCCTCCTCATGACCTTAAACTGACTTGTCGGTTCTCATCATGACCTAAAAATGATAAGTTCACCTTGATGGTCCTAGTCACAACCTAAAAACTACTGAGTTGAACTTTCAAGCCTCATCACGATTGAAACGTGACAAGTCTATCCCCCCTTTCGGTCCTCATCACGACCTAAACTGATAATCATGCCCTCTGTAAGAGTTTGGTCCTCCTCACGACCTTAAACTGACTTGTTGGTCCTCATATGACCTTAAAATGCCCCTTTAACCCCTTCAGTCCTCCTCATGACCTTAAACTGACTTATCGGTCCTCTCATGACCTAAAACTGATCACCATCTCTTTGGTTCCCGACACGACCTAAAACTGTCCCTAGCATCTTCGGTCCTCCTCATGACCTTAAACTGACCCTCTGGTCTATTAGAGGCAAGACTGTTCAGATATTTATTTTTGCAAACGATTAACGAAAAAAATTAACTGGATGGGCAATTGCCAAAATGGGCTCCAGATAAAAGTTTTGGTAACGAACGATCAAAATAAAACCTGTGCATCCGAAGTTAATTTAGAAGAATACCTTTTACTGGTCGAATCTTCAACTACGATTTGAATCCGAGTTGAAGTTCCTGTCAAATCTTCTACTGTATTTTCTTATACGATTCTCGGATATAGTATGGGGTATAATCTTTTGAGAACTCGTACCGGCAGAACCAAGACAGCTTTAGTCTTCGAAAACAAGTTATAAAACTGGTTCAGTCTACCTGCATATATATAGGGCTACAACAGCGACCTGGGGAGTAATTACGAGTATGATTTCCAGTGGAACACAGACACGTATCAGCAGTTTCTGCAATTAAGCAAACCTCATAGCGGTATCTGCAATTATGAAAAACCAGCAGCGGTTTCTGCATTTTTCATAAAACACTGAATTACAGTTCACACCACTAAAGAACTATAATTGCACTCTGACTCATTATCTCAAGACCATAGAGCATTGAGCTCCTGTTATTAAATGCTTACAATTTCTCCCAACGTTAAGATTCTCGATACCCTCCAATTAAATTTAATTACTAACAATTTAATTTAATTGGCATCTTGATATTCCTTAAATCTTTCCACTTAACTTATTTAACCACTGGATAATTAAATCCATCTACAGGGTTTGGCTAGATCAAAACTTATAAGATTTCTTAAGGGGATATCGTCAATCCCGATCTCTTAGAACGTGAATTCCGTCAACAATAAATATTTGTCATATGAATAATACCGCTATTTAACTCACTGGGAATATAAACCCATATAAGATCGCACCCTCTAATGAATTAAAACAGTAAATATTAAATATACGCAAATCAATAATTATTTTAGGATTAAGAAGATAACACTATTCATCGTAACATTAGGGTGTGAATTAATTTCTATAGTCAGTATAACATTAATTACCCCAAATGTCCCGTTCAATATGCACAAACTGTACTAGCACAGAGAATCGAAATAATAGACGACGCTATTATCTGTTCCCTGTAACTAAGACAGGTCTACAAAAACTCAGTACTACAGTCGTACCGATGATAAATCCATTTCTATCTAAACTGTGAACATAAAACTTATATTCTACGAGAACCTAAAATCTGATCTTCTGTGTGTAAGTCGTACTATACACACCAGATTAAATACTATACAGAATATTGAACATCTATGCATAACAAAGAAATGATATGCATACATTGCTCATAAAAATTCTCATAAAATAGAAATTTAATTTTATTAAAATAAAATTAAATACTAAAAATATGATTTTCAGTATACCAACCCTAATAATCTCCCACTATACTCAAAACCATGCTTCTATACATCTGACTCTCATGCCCTCTACGTGACTATCAAAAGTTTTAGCTGGTAAACTCTTTGTAAAGAATCTACACGCTTGTCTCCTAATGCAAGCTCTATGTCTAACTAAAAATTTGAGTCTGTGTACCCCAAATGTGCTAGACTGTCTGCTTGGTAAAGCAACATATAATCCTTAGTCCTTTTCAGGTACTTAATTATATTCTTTATCGCAGTTCAATACTTCTTCCTTGGATTAAACAGATATCTGCTAACCATGCCAACGGCAAAGAAGATGTCGGGTCTAGTGAAAAACATAGCATACATAAGGCTTCCTACTATTGAAGCATAAGAACTTACCCTCATCTTCTCTATCTTATCAGGTGTCTTAGGACACTGATCCTTAGATAGAGTGATTTCATGCCTGAAAGGGATAAATCCTTTCTTGGGATCCTGCATGCTAAAACGAGCAAGGATATCATTGATATATTTTTCTTGTGATAAGCCCATCACCCTTTACTTTCGATCTCGCACAAGCTTGATTTCAAGGATGTGACTAGCTTCTCCCAAGTCATTCATATCGAACTGCCTAGATAATTATACTTCAACCATGGATAATGCCCCCACATTGTTTCTGATGAGTAAGAGATCGTCTACATAAAGTACTAAGAAGATCACCACGCTTTCATCACACTTCTTGTACACACATGACTCATATGAACTTTGATCAAAATCATAAGACCTAATGGCTTGATCAAACCGAGTGTTCCAAGACCTCGATACCGTCTTAAGTCCATAAATGAATCTCTTAAGCTTACATAACATGTGTTCCTAGCCACTTATAATGAATTCGTCTAGCTGTACCATATAGATACACTCATCAGGACTTCTATTAAGAAAAGTTATCTTGACGTTCATTTGCCAGATTTTGTAATCGAAATGAGCGGCAATAGATAAGAGAATCTGGATAAACTTAAGTATGGCTACCGACGAAAAGGTTTCCTCATAATCGGTCCCTTCTTTCTAAGTGAACCCTTTAGCAACAAGCCTAGCTTTAAAGGTTTCAACCTTCCCGTCTGCTCCTATCTTCCTCTTGTAGATCCACTTGCATCTAATGGGTTTTATCCCTTCAGGTGGTTCTACAAGTTTTCAGACCTGATTAGAATACATAGATTCTATCTCTGAATTTATAGCCCTCTGCCAAATATCTACATCTTTGTCATAAAGTGCTTCATTGTACTTACAGGACTCGATATCTAGTTCTACCGGGATCTTATCAAAAGACTCTCCCAAGAACATATACCGGTCAGGTTGATAAACAACTCTCCCACAACAACGAGGCACTACCTATGTCTGTGTACTAGCCGTAACACGTTGTACAGAATCTGAACCCTGTGCATCAGCACCCTATTCTTGATTTGCACATGTCCTGATAATTCTTCCATTACGGCGAGATAATGGGATATCAGTGACTTATTCTTCTGTTTTGCTGGTATTTTCTCTCAATTCTTCCAGAACAATATTATTTTTGGGCTTATGATCCATAATATAATCTTCTTCCAAGAATTGGGCATTGGTCCTAACAATGACCTTATGATTCTTAGGATTATAAAATAGACCACCCTTTGTTCCCTTGGGATAGCCTATAAAAAAATAAACTTCTGTCCTCGGATCCAACTTACCCGCGTTCCTTTTCAGCATATGTCCTGGACACTCCCAAATCTAAATGTGTTTCAGACTAGGCTTATGCCCGGTCCACAATTCTGTGGGAGTAGAAGGTACTGACTTAGAAGGTACCAAGTTCAAAACGTAAGTCGTTGTCTCTAAAGCGAGTCCCCAAAATGAATCGAGTAAACCTGAATAACTCATAATGGACCTTACTATTTCTATAAGAGTTCTATTCATTCTTTCTATTACACTATTTGCTACAGAGTGCCAGGTGCAATCAACTGGAATGTAATTTCCTCTGATGATAAGTAGTCCTTCAACTCTCCAAAGAGGTATTCGCCACCACGGTCGGATCGTAGTGATTTGATACTTTTATTCAGATGCTTCTCTGCCTCTGTCTTGAATTCTTTAAATTTTTCAAAGTATTTAGACTTACGGTGTATCAGGTAAATGTATCTATACCTTGAATAGTCATCAATGAAACTGATGAAGTACTCAAAGCCACCTCTAACCCGGATTGTCATAGGATCATACACATCAGAGTGAACCAGCTCCAACGATTTTTTAGCTCTATATTCTTTGGCCGAAAGGGGTATCTTGGTCATTTTTCCTTCTAAGCAAGATTCACAGACCGGAAGTGTCTCCACTTCTAATGAACTCAAAAGTCCATCTGCTACCAGTCTGTTTATCCTTTTTAGATTAATATGACCCAAGCGTAAGTGCCAAAGAAATGGTTGGTTTATTAAAGAAGAAAACTTTCTTTTATATGGTAAATTAGATATATTATTCATTTCATTTAGTTATAGTGTAGGAGAGATTGGAATAATAATATAAAGATCATCCACCAATGTGCCAAAAATAGATAACCCATTTATTATCCTTAATAACTCCAGAGTTATTAAAATAAATCAAATATCCATCTTTAGCCAATCTAAAAATGGAAACTAAGTTCCTTCTAATGGTAGGTACATGAAGATAATCTCTTAATATTAAAATTCGATCTTTACCAAAACTGAGAGTAACATCTCCTACTGTAACTGCTGTTACCTTTGTATTATTGCCCATATGCAGATAAATCTCTCTATCACTGAGTTATCAAATTTTTTGGAATCCCTACAATGAATTACAGACATGATTAGTGGCTCACGTATCTACACACGAGATACTAGTAGATAACACCGCTAAACATGTTTCCACAACCAGTGAACATAAATTATCCTGTTAGTTCTGCCTTCTGAGAAATACTGGACATAGCTTTTTTCTAGTGTCGGGTCTGGTTGTAGTGAAAATATCTACTTTTTGGCTTTTTCACACCAGTTCGTGGTCCACTTACTACCCTAAAAATTGTATATCCCTATTTCTAAACATTTTTCTTCTTCATACTTTCGTCCCAGAGAAAGAACCTTTTTCAGAAACAAACACATTTCCTAGTATTGAAGGAATACCATTTGTAGTTAAAATTATATCCAAATTATATTTTCAGTCGACAAAATTCAGTGCCATTAGTTTGTTTTCTTTGAGTATTAAAGCGAGTGGGTTGAAAGTCATTTTAATTCTGAGAATCACATAATTAAAAAAAAGTCGTTAATTATGATGAGCAAAACTTTAAATTTATTTTAATTTGGTTCTCTCTACCATTTTAAAACTAATTCGCCAGCAGTCTGGTAACCTGATAATAGAATGTCTCGATGGGAGAACGTCTACTATCCTTCATAAGACCAAACATGCCAATTCTTTTTAATCTTAGCGTAAATTACCCTAACCTCCCATGAGGTTTTGATCAAATATAGTCAACCCTACCTTTTTGAACAAATTACACTGACCTCCCTTATAGGCTTAAATGTTGTTACAGTCAACCCCAAACTGTTAGAGTTCCGTTTGTCACCATTTGTGCCATTATTTTTATTCCCATTTTGCCCTTCAAAATGCAGCAGCTATTTCTTTTTTTTTGTTTTTATGAAGTTTATAAAACAATAAAAGGATAGTTTGACTTTGCCAGAGTAATTTATCGGCGATCAAATCCATTCAATAGCTTCGTTAGGTCGTCAAAAGGGCAGTGAACGTTGTCGATCATTATATTCCCATTTGCCCCGTAACAACGATAATATTTCAGTTTAAACAACGATAATATTTTGGTTCGAATTTTTTAGAATAATTTACCAGCGATCGAAACCGTTCACTAGTAGCGTTAGGTCGTCAAAAAGGTAGTGAATGCTGTCGATCAAGAAATAATTTATATTTTACAATTGATTGTGAGTGTAATAGATCAAAAAAAAGAAAAAAAGAAAGAACATAAACAGGCGTCGTAGCCCCCCACCGTCGCAGCCCCCTACCATTGCTGGTCACTGCCGTCCAGATTTGTCCTCTCGTGGTATGGAGGAGGAGAGAGAGGGAGAAAATGGGAGAGAGAGAGAGAGATTATCGAAAGAGAGAGAGAGAGAGAGGAAAATAGCGGTGGCTCGGTGTTAGCGGCGTGGGCGACGGCAGTGGCGTGGTGGCTGGCGTCAGCTGGTGGAGGAGTCGTCGGCGGTCCTGGATGGCGGCGACTGGCACCGGTGGTGGAACGAGAGAGAGAGAGAGATGAGATTTGGGGGGTTTGAATGAGAGAGAGATGAGATTTGGGGGGGTTTGAGCAGAGAGAGAGAGATAGAGATGAGATTTAGGGCGGTTGAGCAGAGAGAGAGATGAGTTTTGAGGAGGGGGCTTGCGCTGATCGGTGGCGTCAGTGGTTGATGGCGGCGGTGAACGGCGGCAGAGGGGTCGCCAGGGGTGGCGACGGTCATGGACGTCGGTGACTGGCACCGGCAATGCTGGGCTCGGCGGTGGGTGATGGCGATGTGCGTCGATATATGTAT
>JAOTRH010042024.1:0-20110 GCA_034768845.1 Heliamphora exappendiculata
TATTTATTTTGGGTTCACAACATGTTATGTAAGGCCCCAAGGCTATGGTTCCACACGTTGTTTACATGCGAGATATGAGCACGTGTTGGGTTGGGAGTTCACGGTTTGAAAGATTTTGTTCTGATGTAAAAATGTAGTTATCTAAGTTTTTGGATTGTATGGAAAGATTTCTTTATCCAATTGATGTTTTGTTCCTATATTTTAATTGTTTTAATCCAAGTTTAAAGATCACGTTTTTAGGTGTGTTTTTGAGACTTGAGAAGATTTTTAGGTTCCTGGTTGAAAAATCTCTTGAGTGTCTCACCACTCGAGTGGACAACCGTTGTGACTAAAAGGAGGTTTTGGTTGGTGACGTTTGGGGTTACAAATCTGGTGGAGTCGGTAGTTATTATAGAGAATACTCTGAGTGAGACTTGTAAACCTAGGGAGGTCAGGGCATCTCATAGTGGAGGGGATACTCAGTCAGGTGGGCGCTCCAATGAGAGACAGAGGTCCTCTGGCCCTGGTTCACGTTCTTCTGGGTTACAACAGTAGTTTTCTATATCAACACCTTTGAAAGCTTCATTAGGAAGGTCGAAGCAGAGGGAGATCATCTGCTATTAATGCAGGCAGCCAGGGTATCAGGTGACGAACTGTCCATAGAAGGGACAACCTCAGAGTTCAGTACTTATTTAGTCACAGGAGAAAGGAGCACTGGTTTGTTATGGATGTGGTTAGTCATGACACGTTAGTAGGAACCGCCCTGAGTGTATAGCGCACGGCAAATGCACCAGTTGTTCTGCTTGCACAAGAACGAAAGACTTATTAGTAGCCTGTGGCTCAGACGTCTAGGATTGTAGATGGAGGTGCCGCAGCACAATCAGTGCAGCAATCGACAATCCAGGGCTATGGTGGACAGACTAGGACACCACAGGCCAGAGTATATGCCCTTGTTAGCCCCAGTTCTTCCAAGGCACCGATCGTGCCTGATGCTGCTGCTACTACATCAGTGATAAGAGGTATTCCCTTAGTGTAGAGATCATGGGCCAGTGTTCTTATCGACACGGGAGCATCAAATTCCTTTATTTTATTTGCTTTCGTATCTAGTTTGGGGTTGTAGAGCGACTTGTGGGGTAGTACGCTTTGTGTAGAGAGCCCGATCGGTGGGAATGCAATGTTGGGCCGAGTCTGTAGATCTTGTGAGTTAGAGGTCATCGACCGCTGTTTAGAGATTGATTTCATCATTCTAGACATGACCACGTTTGATATCATCCTAGGGATGGACTGCCTGACCACCTATCGTGCCTTCATCGATTACGATCGACGGAGGGTGTCGATTTGTACGCATGAGGGTGATTGCTTTTGTTTCATGGGTGATTGGGATGAGGATTTGGTGTCCATGCTCGGTGTTATTCAGAATCGAGGAAACCTGGGTCTTCTCTTTTCTGCTCTCATGTTGGATGAGGGAGTTTGGGTTCATGGGGAGTTTCCTACTGTGGTTTATAACTGTCTCAATGTCTTCTCTGATGATCTATTTGAGTTACCACCGAGTCGTGAGGTAGAATTTTTTATCGATCTCGTTTCTAAAGCTGCTTCTATTTCGATGCCATCTTATCACTTTGCACCATTCGAGATGCGAGAGCTCAAGGTACAGCTTCAAGAGTTGCATAATAAGGGGTTTGTATGTCCGAATACGTCGCCGTGGGGAGCTCTGGCTCTTTTTACTAAAAAGAAGGATGGGTTCTCTTGAGGTTGTGTATCGACTACCGAAAGTTGAATCAAATAACGGTGAAAAACAAGTATCATATGCCTAGGATTGATAACTCGTTTGATCAACTAAAGGGTTTGAGTTGCTTTTCGAATATTGATTTGAGGTCGGGGTACCATTAGTTGAGGATCAGGGATGAGGACATAGTGAAGATCGTCTTTTGGACTCATTATGGCCAGTATTTAGTTTTTAGTTATGTCATTTTATTTGATGAACGCTCTTGCAACATTCATGGGTTTGATGAACCGTATATTTCATCCGTATCTGGACAGTTTTGTGGTTGTGTTTGTGGATGACATTCTTATCTACTCACCCACAAGGAAGATACAAGAAGAACATCTACGTATTGTTCTACAACTTTTAAGAGAGCATCGTCTGTATGCGAAATTTGAGAAGTGTGAGTTTTGGATGCCCGATGTAGGATTTCTTGGACATGTGCTATCGAGGGATGGAGTATCTGTGAATTCTTCTAAGACTGACGCAGTGATGGATTGGGAATAACCAAAATATGTATTTAAAATCCATAGCGTTTTGGGTTTGGCAGGCTACTACCGGCAATTCATGGAAGATTTTTCAAGACTTGCAGTGCTGATGACGCGTCTTACGCAAAAGGGAGTCACATACGTTTAGAACGAGCCATGTGAGTTGGCATTCCAAGAGTTAAAAATGAGGTTGACTGGTGCACCGGTGTTAGTTATTCTAGAACGAGGATTGGGTTACACAGTGTTATGATGCGTCGCATGATGGTTTGGGTTGTGTTTTAATGTAGGAAGGTAAAATTATGACTTACGAATCTCGATAGTTGAAGACTCATGAGAAGAATTATCCGACATATGATTTGGAGTTGGCAGCATTGGTCTTTTCCTCGAAGGCATGGCGGCACTATCTTTATGGTGAGCATTTTGAGATTTTCTCTAATCACAAGAGTTTAAACTATTTGTTTCACAGAAAGACCAAAATCTACACCAACGACGGTGGATAGAGTTCTTAGAAGATTATGATTTTGACCTTCAGTATTATTTCAGGAAGGCCAATGTTGTGGTCGATGCTCTTAGTAGGAGACCTCATTATGTGATAGCTTCTATTGCAATGCGAGAGTGGGACGTGCTTGGGGAGATCTGCAGGTTTGATTTACAAGTCAAAGAGGAAGAGACGGGTGCGACATTATTCTCTGTGGTTTCATAGCCTACATTGGTTTCCCGTGTTCTAGAGGTTCAGCAATCTGATCAGGAAGCTCAGATGTTACGGGATCATATTGCCAGTGGAAAAGACACCATAGGATGGGCTGTAAGCCTGGATTAGAATTTGAGATTGGCAGGGAGAGTGTTTATGCTAGAGTCATTCTGTGCTAATGTACTACGTGATTTTCATTATTCTTGTCTTGTAGTGCACTCGGGAGGCACAAAGATGTACCATGATCTGCGCCGTCAATTCTGGTGGAAGGGAATGAAGAGAGATGAGATTCGATTTGTTTCTCAGTGCCTAACTTGTCAACAAGTAAAGATAGAGCATAAGAGACTAGTAGGGTTGTTACAGCCGTTGCCAGTATCGGAATAGAAGTGGTGGAACATCATGATGAACTTTGTAGCGGGACTTCCTAGATCATCTCAGGGACATGACGCTGTTTGGGTTGTGGTTGATAGGTTAAAGAAGTTTGTACACTTTCTTCCCGTTTATGTGAGGGATTCTGTGGATAAGTTGAGTAGACTGTATGCTAGTGAGATTGTTCGATTACACGAGGTACCTATATCTATTGTTTTCAATTGAGACCTGTGCTTTACATCGCGCTTTTGGTAGAGTCTTCAGGAAGCTTTGGGGATGAGCTTACTTTTCAGCATCACATTTTATTCTCAGACGAATGGTCTGTCCGAGCGGACTATACAGATCTTAGAAGATATGTTGAGAGTTTGTATTCTTAATTATTGAGGTTCTTGAGAAGATCACCTACCGTTAGCAGAATTTGTGTTTAATAACAGTTTTCAATCCAGCATAGGGATGGCACCTTATGAGGCTTTGTATGGTAGGCCGTGTAAGTCATCAGTGTGCTGGACAGATGTGGGAGAGATAACAGTTTTGGGACCCAATTTAATACAGGAAACGACGGAGATGGTCTCGATGATTTGCCAATGTTTGATAACGACCCAGAGTCGTCAGAAGAACTACGTCGATCAGAGAAGGAGGCCTTTAGAGTTTGAGGTGGGGAATCACGTATTTTTGAAAGTCTCGCCATGTCGAGGTTTGATGAGATTTGGCCATAGCAGAAAGCTATCACCGTATTTTATTGAGTCGATCGAGATCCTTAAGAGGATTGAGGAGATGGCATACTACCTGGCTTTACCTCCTCAATTGTCATATGTGCACAACGTGTTTCATATTTTCATGCTTCAAAAGTACAAGCCAGACCCGTCACATGTGTTAGATTGGGCTGAGTTTCGAGTAAATGAGGATGTTTCTTTTGAGGAACGACCGATGAAGATTATGGACCCGAAGGAGCAAGTGCTGAGAAGGAGGACTATTGCTTATGTCAAGATTTTTTGGCTTTATCACGGAGTTGAGGAAGCGATGTGGGAGCTTGAATCCGATGCTCGTGCTAGATATCTGGAATTATTTTCTTTGTGACATTGTACTAAATTTCAGGAACAAAATTCCTTTAAGGGGGAGAGTTGTGAGACTCGGTTCCGTTTTATTTTCACAATATTTATTCGATATGTTGGTTCGTGCCTTAATCGTTTTAGAACAGCATGTTTACAATGTGTTATGCATGCGGGGGTTTTATTCTACTTCTTTCGTTTGGGTTTTCACCCAGCGATGGCCGCTCGAGCAGTGTTCTGGTCGCTTGAACGGGTAGGTGGCAGAGAGTTAGGTCGGTAGGGGACCGCTCGCGCAAAGCCTTGTTCGGTCGAGCGGACAGCCTGGCGTGAGATTTTATAAAGACAGCTCATGACATGATTATTGAGCCAAAGCTTATCTTGTAAGTTTTCTTTCTCTCTTTACCCAAAATGTTTGCCTTATCTCTAGTTTTAAGCTTGGTTCGGGTTCGTATCTTGGCGATTGAATAGTCGATCCTCGATATCCTTGTCGTGGGCTTTGCATTTATCCGAACGAAATTGAGTTTTGGTAACTTTGTTCTCTCACCGGTGTTCAAAGCTTTGAGTTTTAACTGGCCGATATTAAATTCTAGACTATCTTGCTTTAAAAGGGTGTTATGTGCGATTATATGCAGTTTCTACCGCTTTAATGCTATAAATATTGGACTTTATGTTTAAACCGTGTTTGATTGGGCCAAAAGCATGTTTTTCATTTGTTATGGTTTATTATAAAATTGGTGGACGTGTGGGTGTCCGTGATTTTCAAAAAGGTGGCTTTTAAAAATAGAGGGTTTTATGTAAAAGCTATGAAAATCTAAATTTTTAGAAGTTTGGAGCTAACCCTTGGGGTTGAGTTTGGCTTTAAACATTTCGATTGAGATGTCGGTTATTCATGGTGGCTATATGGAAGATATGATGGTGTGTGATAAGGTGTTTGGTACATGGCTATGTGCGTACCTATATTTGTTAAATCATATCATGTGTCGTGTAATGAATTGCATATTCGGGTAAGTTATTGCCCTACGGTGAAAGACCGTGAAGAGTTGTGTATTGGGGGAAGCCGTTGTCCTACTGTGAAAGACCGTAAAGAGTTGCATATTAGAGCACGTAGTTGTCCCGCGGTGTAAGACCGCAAAGAATCGAGTGATTGGGTTAGTGCTATCTTACAGTGAAAGATTGTGAAATAGTACGAGATGGGTGTGGACATAATTGTTATATGCTTATTATACTGTTGGAAGGAACTTGTGGTTTTGAGAAGTAAAACTGTTTATGGGGCTCGTGTGAGTCGAAATATTCATCTTATCCGTATAAGCATGTTTTGCTTTTAAATTATGTTGGTTTATTCCTATTGGGTTTTGGCTCACGTTGTAAGATTTTAAAAAAAAATTTTCAGGTGACTGTGATCAAGAGAGAATTATGTGGAGCCCGATGAGGCAGAAGACTTCTCGTAGTTTTCTATTTTGTTATGAAATCATGTACATATATATATGTATTTTGGGTTCACAACATGTTATGTAAGGCTTTGAGGCATTGATTTCACATGATGTTTGCATGTGAGATATGAGCTCGGGTTGGGTTGGGAGAGCTCGGTTTGAAAGGTTTTGTTCTGATGTAAAAACGTCGTTATCGAAGTTTTTGGATCATATGAAAAGATTTCTTTATCCAATTGATGTTTTGTCCCTATATTTTAATTGTATAAATCTATGTTCAAGGATCACATTTCTAGGTGTGTTTTGTGAGTTGAAAAGATTTTTAGGTTCCTCACTGAAAAATCTTTTAGGCATCTCACCGCTCAAGCGGGCCTCTGAGAGCTCGAAAGGACAACCGCTGTGACTAAAAGGAGGTTTTGGTTGGTAACGCTTGGGGTTATAGATCTGGTGGAGTCGGCAGTTATTATAAAGAATACTTTGAGTGAGACTCGTAGATTTAGAGATGTCAAGGCATCGCAGAGTGGAGTGGATACTTAGTCAAGTGGGCACTCCAATAAGAGGCAGAGGTCTTTTGGCCCTGGTCCACGTCCCTTTGGGTTACTGCAGGAGTTTTCTATACCAACACCTTCAATAGCTTCATCAGAAAAGGTCAGAGCAGAGGGAGATCATCTGTTATTTGTGTAGACAACCAGGGTAATGGGTGATGAACTATCCATAGAAGGGACAATCTCAGAGTTCAGTACTTGTTTAGTCACAAGAGAAAGGGGCACCGATTTGTTATGGATGTGGCCAGTCACGACACGTTCGTAGGAACTACTCGCAAAGAGGGAGTGTACAGAGCACCGGAGGTGCACCAGTTGTTCCGCTCGCACAAGAACGATAGACTTATCAGTAGGTTGTGACTCAGACATCTAGGATTACAGACGGGGGTGTCTCAGCACAGTCAGTGTGACAGTCGACAATCCAAAGCTACAGTAGACAGACTAGAACACCACGGGGCAGAGTATATGCCCTTGTTGACCCCAGTACTTTCAAAGCACCGGCCGTGCCTGATACTGCAGCTACTACATTAGTGATCAAAGATACTTTCTTAGTATAGAGATCATGGGACAGTGTTCTTATCGACACGAGAGCATCGCATTCTTTTATTTCATTTGCTTTTGTATCTACTTTGGGGTTGGAGATGGACTTGTGGGGTAGTATGCTGCGTGTAGATACCCCAGTCGGTAGAAATGTGGTGTTGGGCTGAGTCTGTAAATCTTGTGAGTTAGAGGTCAGCAGCCGCTGTTTAGAGTTTGATTTCATCATTCTAGACATAACCACATTTGATATCATCCCAGGGATAGACTGGCTGACCACCTATCGTGTCTTTATCGATTGCGATCGACGGAGGGTGTCAATTTGTATGCCTGATTGCTTTTATTTCGTGGGCGATCAGGATGAGGGTTTTGTGTCCATGCCTGCTGTTATTCAAAACTGAGGAAACCTGGGTCTCCTCTTTTCTGCTCTCATGTTGGATGAGGCAGTTGAGGTTCGTGGGGAGTTTCCCACTGCGATTTGTGACTATCCTGATGTCTTTCCTGATGATCTATTTGTGTTACCACCAAGTTATGAGGTATAATTTTCTATCGACCTTGTTTCTGAAGTTGCTCCTATTTTGATGCTATCTTATCGCTTTGCACCGATCGAGTTGCGAGAGCTCAAGGTACAGCTTCAAGAGTTGCTTGATAAGGGGTTTATATGTTCGAGTACGTCGCCATGGGGAGCTCCGGCTCTTTTTGCTAAAAAGAAAGCACAATTTCGTCGCCATGGGACCCAGCTTTCGGAGATTCAAGGTACGTCGCCATAGGTCCTTAAGGTTGTGTATTGACTATTGAAAGTTGAATCAAGTAACGATAAAAAAAAGGTATCGTATGCCAATGAGTGATGACTTATTTGATCAACTATAGGGTTCGAGTTGCTTTTTGAATATTGATTTAAGGTCGGGGTACCATCAGTTGAGGATCAGGGGCAAGGACATAGCAAAGACCACCTTTCGAACTTATTATGGTCACTATTAGTTTTTGGTTATACCGTTCGATTTGACGAATGCTCCTACGACATTCATGGGTTTGATGAACTGTATATTTCATTCGTATCTAGATAGTTTTGTGGTTGTGTTTGTGAATAACATTCTTTTCTACTCACCCACGAGGAAGATGCATGAGGAATATCTACGTATTGTTCTACAGCTTTTAGAAAAGCATCGCCTATATGTGAAATTTGAGAAGTGTGAGTTTTAGATGCCCGAGGTAAGATTTCTTGGACATGTGGTATCGAGGGATGAAGTATCTATGGATTCTTTGATGACTGACGCAGTGATGGATTGGGAACGACTGAAAAATGCATTTGAAATCCATAGCTTTTTGGGTTTAGCAAGCTACCGACAATTCATGGAAAATTTTTCTAGACTTGTCGCGCTGATGATGCGTCTTACGCGAAAGGGAGTTAAATTTGTTTAAAGGGAGCTATGTGAGATGGCATTCCAAGAGTTAAAAAAGAGGTTGACTAGTGCACTGGTGTTATTTATTCTAGAATGAGATTTAGGTTACACAGTGTATTGTGATGCGTCGCATGATGGTTTAGGTTGCGTTTTGACACAGGAAGGTAAAATTGTGGCTTATGAATCTCGACAGTTGAAGACTCATGAGAAGAATTATCCAACACATGATTTGGAGTTGGCAGCTATGGTCTTTTCCTTGAAGGCATGGAGACACTATCTTTATGATGAGCATTTTGAGGTTTTCTCCGATCAAAAGAGTTTAAAATACTTGTTTCACAGAAGACCTGAATCTACGCCAACGACGGTGGATGGAGTTCTTGGAAGATTACGATTTTGACCTTTAATATCATCCCGGGAAGGCCAATGTTGTGGCCGGCGCTCTTAGTAGGAGACCTCAATGTGTGCTAGCTTCTATTGCTATGCGAGAGTGGGACATGCTTGGGAAGATCAGCAGGAATGATTTACATGTCGGAGAGGCAGAGACGGGTGCGACATTATTCTCTGTGGTTTCATAGCCTATATTGGTTGTCCGTGTTCCATAGGCTCTACAGTCGGATTAGGAAGCTCAAATGTTACGGGATTGTATTGCTAGTAGAAAAGACACCATGGGATGGGTTGTGAGCCTGAATCAAAATTTGAGATTGGAAGGGAGAGTGCTTGTGCCAGAGTCGTGCCGTGTCGGTGTACTATATGATTTTCACCATTCTTGTCTTATAGTGCACTCGGGAGGCACCAAGATGTACCATAATCTGCATCGTCGGTTCTAGTGGAAGGAAATGAAGAGATATGAGATTCAGTTTGTTTCTCGGTGCCTTACTTGTCAATAAGTAAAGGCAGAGCATCAGAGACCTACAAGGTTATTACAGCCGTTGCTAGTATCGAAATGGAAGTGGGAGAACATTACGATGGACTTTATATCGGGACTTTCTATATCGTTTCAGGGACATGATGCTGTTTGGGTTGTGGTTGACAGGCTAACAAAATCCGCACACTTTCTTTCCATTTGCGTGAAGGATTCTGTGGATAAGTTGAGTAGACGTTATGTCAGTGAGATTGTTCGGTTACACGGTGTACCTGTATCTATTATTTTTTACCAAGGCTCGTGCTTTACATCGCACTTTTGGTAGAGTCTTCAGGAAGCTTTGAGGATGAGCTTGCTTTTCAGCACCGTATTTCATCCTTATACAGATGGTCAGTCCGAGCGGACCATACAGATCTTGGAAGATATGTTGAGAGCTTATGCTCTTGATTATCGGGGTTCTTGGAAAGATCATCTACTATTGGCAGAATTCGCATATAACAACAGTTTTCAATCCAGCAATGGGATGATACCTTATGAGGCTTTGTCTGGTAGGCCGTGTAAGTCGTCAGTGTGTTGCATAGATGTGGGAGAGACAACAGTTCTGAGACCCGACTTAGTGCGGGAAACGACGGAGAAGGTCTTGATGATTCGCCAATGTTTGATAATGGTCCAGAATTGTCAGAAGAACTACACCGATCAGAGAAGGAGGCCTTTGGATTTTAAGGTGGGGAATCACTTATTTCTAAAAGTCTTGCAACGCTGAGCTTTGATGCGATTTGGCCATAACAGGAAGCTATCACCGCGTTTTATTAGGTTGTTCGAGATTCTTTTGAGGAACAACCGGTGAAGATTATAGACACAAAGGAGCAAGTGTTGAGAGGGAGGACCATTGCTTATGCTAAGATTTTGTGGCTTTATCACGGAGTCGAGAAAGCGACGTGGGAACTTGAGTCCGATATTCGTGCTAGATATCCAAAATTGTTTTCTTTGTGACCTTGTAACAAATTTTGGAGACGAAATTCCTTCAAAGGGGAGAGTTGTGAGACCTGATTACGTTTTATTTTCACAATGTTTATTCGATGTGTTGCTTCGTGCTTTAATCATTTTAAAATAGTATGTTTATATATGTGTTATGCATGCGGGGGTTTGATTCTGTTTCTTTCATTTGGGTTATCACCCAGCGATGGTTGCTCGAGCGGTGGTCTGGTTGCTCGAGCGGGTAAGTGGCCGAGAGTTGGGTCGATAGGGGACCGCTCGAGCAGAGCCCTATCGGCTCAAGATGACAACTTGGCGCAAGATTCTATAAAGACAGCTCATGCCATGATTTTTGAACTAAATCTTGTCTTGTAAGTTTTTTTTTCACTATTTACACAAAACCTCTGCCTTCTGTCTAGCATCAAGCTTGGTTCGGGTTCGAATCTTGGCGATTGAATAGTTGATCCTCGATATCCTTGTCATGGGCATCGCGTTAATCCGAATGGATTTGTGTTTTCGCAACTTTGTTCTCTCGTCGGTGTTCAAGGTTTCGAGTTTTAACTCGCTGAGATTGAATTCTAGACTATCTTGCTTTAAAAGGGTGCTACGTGCGAATATATGCATTTTTTACCGCTTTAATGCTATAAATGTTGAATTTTGTGTTTAAACCGTGTTTGATTGGGCAAAAAGCATGTTTTGCGTTTGTTATGGTTTATTACAAAATTGGTGGACATGTGGGTGTCCGTGCTTTTCAAAAAGATGGCTTTAAAAATGGAGGATTTTATGTAGAAGCTATGAAAACCCAAATTTTTTGAGATTTGAAACTAACCCTTGGGGTTGAGCTTGGTTTTGAATGTTTCGGTTGAGATGTTGGTTAATTATGGTGGCTATGTGCAAGATATGATGGTGTGTCATCAGGTGTTTGGTATATGGCTATGTGCGTACCTATATCTGTTAAATCATATCATGTGTCGTGTGACGAATTGCATATTGGAGTAAGTTGTTATTCTGCGGTGAAAGACCGTAAAGAGTTGTGTATTGGTGTAAGTCGTTGTCTTATCGTGAAAGATTGTGAAGAGTTGCATATTAGGGCACACAGTTGTCTTGCGGTAAAAAACCGCAAAGAATCAAGTGATTGGGTTAGTGCTATCCTACGGTGAAAGACTGTGAAAGAGTACAAGATGCATCTGGACATGATTGTTATGTGCTTATTATACTGTTAGAAGAAACTTGTGGTTTTGAGAAGTGAAACTGTTTATGGGGTTTGTGTGAGTCAAAATATTCAACTTATCCGTGCTAGTATGTTTTGCTTTTAAATTATGTTAGTCTATTCCTATTGAATTTTAGCTCACGTTGTGGGATTTTGAAAATTTTTTTTAGGTGACTGTGATCACGAGAGATAATCCAGTGGAGCCCGATGAGGCAGAAGACTTTTTGTAATTTTCTCTTTTGTTATGGAATCATGTACAGATATATATATATTTTAGGTTCACAACATGTTATGTAAGGCCCTAAGTAGGGACGGGACAGAATTTTAATTTAGGAGGGACGAATTGTTCTTGCAAATTTTTAAGAGTGCATATATTAAATTTTTTAAAAAATTTTAGAGGGGTGGACCTATATAATCATGAAATATTTGAATTAATATTACTATAATAGTGAGTTTTTTCAAAATCTTGGGAAGGCAGCCGCCCCATCCACCCCCCTTTAGGTCCGTCCATGGCCCTAAGGCTATGGTTTCACATGTTCGCATGTGAGATATGAGCTCGTGTTGGGTTGGGAGAGTTCAGTTTGAAAGATTTTGTTCTGATGTAAAAACATTGTTATCCAAGTTTTTAGATTGTATGAAAAGACTTCTTTATCCAATTGATGTTTTATTTCTATATTTTAATTGTTTAAATCAATGTTTAGATATAACGTTTTTATGTGTGTTTTTGAAACTTGAGAAGATTTTTAAGTTCATGCTAAGAAATCTATTAGGTGTCTCACCGCTTGAATGGGTGTCTAAGTGCTCGAGCGGGCATCCGCTGTGACTATAACATTAATATATTTTTATAATAAAATAAAACTCATATTTATTTGTTACAAAAAAAAATACTTTATTTGAAAAAATGTCAAAAAAGTACAAATAAACATACAATACATGAATGCTATAAGGTTAAAATGAAAAAAAAATTTATACACAAAGACTATTAATAAATACCATCTATTTTCAAACTTGGTCCATGGTCTATTTCTTTTCCGTAAAATTCAAGACTTCACTTGATAATTTTATAATAATTATAAAAAGTATTTTATCTCGAAATAAGTTTATCGTTTGTGATCGATCAATATCACATTTTAACATAAGCTGCAACCATTCTGAAGATGTAAAAGAGATTTGAAATAAATAATATTTATAAACTGAGAAATTCAAATATTACATCGGTGGCGTTTGCTAAAACTATATATATATATATATATATATATATATTATTTTTGAAGAACTTTTGGTACATTTTTTCACTTCGCCAGTTCTTCTCGTCACGTGGAATCTAATTTATAAATTGACCTCATCCATTAATTTTTTAAATTGAGAGATTGAAATATTACATTAGTGGTGTTTGCTAAAATTAGTAAAAAAATAGCTATGTTTTCCTTTTTGTAGATATTTTGGTACATTTTTTTTTTACTTTTACCAATTCTTTCCATTATTAGAATTCTAATCAAAATTAAAAAAAAAATCACCAAAGACGAAAAAGCTATTTTTGACTAAAAATAACTAGTTTTTATCATTTTATTTTTAAATATTTAAATAAAAGTTTTTACTCTTCCGATTCATTAGGATGAGAAAAATTCAAAAAGTATAAAAATTTAAATTAAATTTCTAAAAAAAAAATCATTAAAAACAAAAATAGCTATTGAGCATAAATTTTGACCAACACCGTTAACCCTTTTAAAATGCAATATATGTTGGGTTTGAATTTTGAAATGTAGAGAGAAGAGAAGTAGTTGGTACGGAGAGAAACTAATTGGAAGGCTTCAAACTTTTTTCTTAGATGAGTTTTTTTTTATGTTTTATTTCTCAACCATTGCATGAATAATATGTTGGCATTCAAACATTAATTCCCAAATTGCTTTTTCCATGTACACTAAAAAAAATTATGCAAGAACTTATGTAGTTCGGCACAATCTGTTTACGTTTATGAACGCGAGAGATAATTTATTATATTCGTAGAGTGTACAATTACAAGATTAAATACACCCAAATTTTGGCGCCTACAATTCGAGCTTTGAAACAAATTCCATTTTTCCTCTCAAGAGTTGCTTTCGTGCTCCTGGTATTTTTTCATCTCTACTACTTTTGATTCAATTCTTTACACAATAATTAGAATTATAAGGTTATATTTATAAGCAAACCCTAAACCCCACATATAATAATAAAACTCTACATATATTAAATTTCTTATGAATTTATGATTCAAGTTCTATCCAAATACATGTATATAAAATACTAATTATATGGGTCTACATAATACAAGACCCACACTCAATAATCTCCATTTTGATTTAAATTCTGTATCCTAAACATAACTAGTGTCGAAATCGATTTTGTTGTCGTCGTTCATCCGCCACACTCAAATCATGATAGCACGCACCTCTATGTCGAGAGCCTGACACCTATTTGTCGATTTGTCCGCCATTACTACATCTATTCGCCAAAGTGTAATGGTTGCTAATCATCTCTCAAATTAAAAAAATACCATATGATTTGACTCCACTTGCAACTAAAATTCTAATTGCATTAATTTAATATGATTGGTCTTCACAACTGATTGAATGAGATTACTTCCGATTTCATCTGATTACCTACAATCGAGTCCGATCCTCATTGATCAAACCCGATCTTAGTCAAGTTTGTTTAATCTTGTCGAATTATTCAGAATCTAATAATTCTGACCGTACCAATGAATTCATAATGCTAAAAAACTTTAAAAAACACTTTTTCCTCACATTATTTTACTATATATACAAGTTAATATAACAAAATAATTTTTAACCGTCTATTTTCACCGCCAGAAATAAGGGAATAGTGCAATTCCACTACTACTCCCACTGCGATTTGTCAAATTTAGAAACCCAATGAAACTTTACCACCAAGAATTTAAAAATTTGGAAATTAGATCTCATTCAACGTTCACTAATTAAAGACAATATAACAGAATGATAGGTATAGACTTTGCACGACAATCAAGAGAAATAACTCAGGTGTGTAATTACACTGCAACGCCGCGCCAAGGCGTACCAGATTTATCTTCTTCTTTCTTCCTCTTTTTTTTTTGTAATAAAAATAATTTTTAATTTATACGGTACGAAATTAAAAATTACACCTTACTTTGATAATCCACTGTAGTTTTGAATTATTAATCATATGCTTTAATACCATTTGTTGAAATTTAATTATCAATTTTCAAACAAAAACAAAAACAAAAACATATCCATGCACATATCAAAGAACAAAAAAATCATATAAGAATTGATATGATTTGGCACAATCTGTCTACGACCACATGTGTGAAAGAGAATCTATTATAATAATAAAATGTATAATTACGAGATCAAAAATATCCTAATACCCTATACCAACAACCTGAACTTGAAAATAAATTTTGACTTTCCACTCAAAAATTACTCTTGTGCATTTGCCTTATTTTCCACAGTCATCATACTTCAAATCAGTTAAGGTAAAATCTAATGCTGCATTCAAATGAAATAATTTGATATACAAAGACATCACACATATTGTTAATCCAAAATTCCTATTATAGATTCAACCAAAATCACTTTATACATTACTACATACTTCTTAACAACTGATGTTGCATTTCAATATCAATGAGGAGAAATTTAGCATTATTGTTGATCAAGAAAGAAAAACTCATTGTAAGTTAAGATGCTTATTTGCAAGACATATTTACGTGGTGACGGCAAACATGCCTTATAAAAGTTTTTATATTGGGGAAATAGGAACATGAACAACAAGCACAATGATTTATCATTCAAACAATGTAAATGTGAGTCAACATTTAAAATGCATCGTTTTTTATGGGAAGTAATATCTCATGCGGGAGTATATTTTCAAAGAGGAGGAAAAAATCAAGCACAATTTCTAATTTATGGTATTTTTTTTCAATTTAGGATTCATGAATGAGACATTTCAAGAATGCGATCTTAATATTTACTTCTCTGAGCCATTTTCCATCCTATATGGAGATGATTCGGTGACTGGGTTTTTGCACCCTAGTTGAAAGAGATCTTGCCGAATTTTTCGTCAAATGTAACAGTTGTGGACACCTCTTCTCCTTTTTTCAGCTGAGAAATGAAGATCGTTAACAATTTATATATGTTCTATTCGTGTGAATGAGGATGGTTCAAATGGGGGCATTTTCGTAAAAGGCAACAAAATAGGACTAATTGGGATATAAGTTTCTTGATGGAACTTGTCCCAAAATACACCACTCAAATAGTACATGTGATTAGAGCTCCCAAAATAAAGAATATATAAAAGAAAAAATAAATTAATAGTATTATTGAAAATAATAATTATATTGAAATTGGATATAATCTAGAAGTTAGAAAGAAAAATAAATTAAGAAATTTTTTTAAAAAAAGGCAGTGAACATTTTTTTATGAAACCCTATACTTTTGGAATCCTAGTTATTTTGGCAACAGCCATTAAAGAGTTGCACATGTAAACCCACCTTAGGGTTCCAAAGATGTGACATAAGAATCAATATTCATTGAAGCCGTGCACACTACAGCGAAAGTCAAGATCAGTGAAGACACATAGTGGATGCTCAGTCCACTTTTTTTTGTTTTGGATCAATGATAAAACAAAACTTGGCTATCGTAAAATTTTAAACGTGTATTTTTAACACTTGGTTCTTATTAGTTATTAGTGTTGATCATTGGTTGGTGAGTGTTAGGGTAAAAGTATAAAATGTTTGTGATTGTTAAAAATAAATTTTTGATTATTTTTTGGGTATATTTAGATAGTAAATTGTGTAAACCTATTATTTGAGATAATGGAGTTTTGAAATCGGACTTCAACCTCGAATAATTTTTTTGGGGTTATTTTTCACGTGAAAATGTAGTGTCTTGCCAATTGATTACTATTTATTATTATATTTCTTTACTTGATCTCATTTAATCATATACCGAAAAAAAATAATTTATTTTTTGCTTTAAATATTTAATTAATTTTTTTTCCAACCATTACTTTGAAGCAAATAAAAGAAATATAAAAAAAACAAAACAAATAAAGGTGGCCATGGGACAACGTGCTGGCTGAAGAAAGATGAATGACAGCTACTAAATAGCTATTGAAATTATATATAACAAAAAGAGGAAATCAACAGGAAAGAATTAGGTTGCTACTGAGTGTTGCATACTATAAAATTGTATATATGTTTATTTTTAAAATGAAAAATTAGTCTTATATTTTTAAAGTAGTGTCAATTTTATTTTTTATTCACTATAAAAAATTTTAACGCACGAGATCCAGTTAAATCTTAGAACAGATAAATTTATCTGTGCATTTTTCAAACATGTATAAAACACACAAATAAATTTATCTGTCTTACATAAATAAATATACAGATAAATTTATCTGTATAAAAAATACTATACCTTTTCAAAACGCGTATAAAGTACACAGATAAATTTATCTGTCTTGCATAAATAAACAGGCAGATAAATTTATCTGTAAAGTACTTATTTCACTAAACAGATAAATTTATCTGTCTAGCATTTATCAATATTAGAAAAAAATAGATACATTTATTTTTTTAGCAAATTGTGCTTGTTTCACGAAACAAATAAATTTATCTATATGAAACTTACTTGTTTAAAGGAACAGATAAATTTATCTGTCTAGTACTTGTGTTTGTTTGACTTAACAAATAAATTTATCTGTTTAACATTTGTCAATACTATAAAGGAATGACAGATAAATTTATCTGTTTGTGTTAAATTTATCTGTATTGTAGGCGATTAGATCTCGCGCGTTAAAAGTTTTGTTGATGGATCTTGCGCGTTAAAAATTTATCTGTGTTGTAGGCGATTAGCCTAATAAGAATAAACTAGCATAAATTAAAAGCGTAACAAGCAATTACCAGTTATATGAATAACTCAATCACGCAAGTTTTAAAATAGTTTTTCCTCAAAATTACAATTGTTCACATAACCCAACAATATCTCTCAAGTTAAAAATAACACTAAAGTCATTTTAATTTTCCAACAAGGTTTCCAACCAAAAATATTTTCACAACCACAATGATTTACATATACCGATATTGTCACACCAGAATAATAGTAGCAACTATAAATTTTCATCTATTAACCTAGGTTTGAGGCATCCAATGGCCCGCTAAACAATTACAAGTTCTATACCTTGCCACAATAATTAACGCCTTCTATTAGGGCAATCACTTCATTTACGAGAATTAACTCGAAGGAGCGATGCCTCTATTTGCACAAATTTTTAGACTTTCACCGAGAAACAACTAAGACCCACATCCACCACATTGTTACAGTACATTCACAAAATCATTAAAGGCACACATCATGACCATTAAGTCGATTAAAAGCACACAGCTAAACCATCCAAAAATTATGGAGGTAAACCAACGTTTTTACACAAAGCTATACTCAATTCAACCAAATCATTTAAAACCCATACTCAACCCCAAAGGTTAACTCTAAATACCAAAATTCATATTTTTGCAAAATTCACACAATTTTATTAGGTTTTTAAAACACATTTATTTGAAAATCATATACACGTGCATTCACCAACTTGTAATAAACCTCATAAGCGCAAAACATACTTTTTATCTAACAAAACAAGGTTTAGCCACAAAATTTAACATTTATAGCATTTAAACACGGTGTATAACCACATATAGCACCATTTTAATGCAAGAGAGTCTATAATCTTATCGCGGAGAGTTAAAAACTCAACACTTTAACTTCCTGCGAAAAAATAACTTTGCCGAAAAGCAAATCCACCTGAATGGATGCGAAACCCTTGGCATGTACAATATTGTTCCACTCTCCCAACGCCAAAAATCACACCTAGAGCAAGATAAAAGATAGAGAGAATGCTAAGATTTTGGTATGCTCTTCAAGAGAGAAGGAGAGAAGCTTACACAACAAGCTTTGGACCAAATGCCAAGATAGTGGGCTGCCCCACACATATGTACCCCTGATAGACCAATCGAGCGGTTTGAGGACCGCTCGAGCGGTCTGGGGACCGCCAGAAATGATTTTTAACTTTAACACTTCAACGCCCCATGGTTCCGGAATTGATCCTATCATGCATTTTCAAGCCACAATATGGATACACCACATAGAAAAACTATTCTAAAATAACCCAAAGCCATACATAAGACGTCGAATATAAATATTACAAAATTAAAAAGAAATCGAGCCTCACACGTAATTAGTAAGCTAAGTTATGTGACTTAGTGATTTGTGAATTAAGGATCAATTCATTGATTTTAAACTCTAAGTTTGGGGAGTGGTGTTTGAAAAAAAAAACTAGTTGAATACACGAACTATGATTGGGGGTGAAATTACTTTTCATGTTAAATTTGGGGGAATTATGAAAATTTTAACAATATTTATGATTGATTTGGTTTGATTTCATATTAAAATCGCTTGGTTCATTAAAATTGGGTGAAAATTGAGCATGGGATTCATGAATATTGGCTTGAGTTTTATGATGCAATGAATTATGAAGTTATGAATGAAAAGTGAAGATCTTATCTATGTTTTTTAACTTGTATGGTTGATCATATGGGAATTTGAATTCTATGGTGATATGTGAACATCTAATTGGTAATCAAATCTTTCGAACTTACTATTGTGTTGAATTGATGGTGTAATTGGAAAACTTGGGAGGGTTATGAAATTCTTAATACATTCATGGTTCACATATTGGAATTGTATAGAAGTTTGGCATGGGTTTATGAGAATTTGGTGAATGTTGAAAGATAAATGTATGAAAACTTGCTTGGACAATATGATTTAAAGAACTAGGAGTTTTGTTGAATTTATAACTAAAAGGAGACTATGTGAAGCTTGATTTGAAATTTGCGGTATGGGATTAGAAAAATGAGATAAATACAACAGTTAAAGCATGTGATTTGAGAATCAATGCATGTGAAATTGTGTTGGGGAGAGGATCTGGTTTTTGGGTTGGACTCTTGGTTTGTTAATGGATAATGAATGGTTAATTGAATATTGAATCGACAGTTGATATGAATAAGTTAGAATTGGCTAGTCTCGTTGTAAAAGATCGAAAACTTACGCAAATTAGGTATCGTTACCCTCAGGTTAGCCTCCATAAAACGGACACAGCTGAGATTGTTGTGGTTGTGGTTACACGATTGAGATTGTCGTGGTTATGGTTTCTCGGCTGTGATTGTCGTGGTGTCGGTTCAATATTGAATTAATGAGTTAATTGAAAAAGAACAAATGTGAATAAATAATTCCATATAAATGATATTGAGTTAAATAATTTAGATGATGGAATATATATATTATAAAATGAGAGATTGAAATGATTTCATGACTTTGATTGTCGTGGTGTTGGTTCAGTATTGGATTAATGAGTTAAAAGAAAATCATGAAAAATAAAGAAAAGAGGAATTTAAGGGAAAATCAATGGTTTTCACTATAAAGATACGAGGATGGACAAACTTTTTCTGTAAAAGTTAGAAGTGTGGGTGTGTGAATCATTATTCGATTAATAGATTGATTTGAATATGATTTCGTAATAGCATGTCATCTACACCTCACAAGTTATTCATTGTACCTGTTGGAATATTAAATTTAGATTGATTATAATATTAGATTGATTTGATTGATTTGACTTTATTCTATTATATCTTCTTATTGTTTATCTCTATTTGCCTATAAATAGGCCATATATTGTACAGTTTCAATAGACAGAAAATATAGAGTTATTTTCTCTTCTCAATT
>JAOTRH010042045.1:0-20109 GCA_034768845.1 Heliamphora exappendiculata
GCCAATTATGTGATATTGTTTATATTATATTTTTATTTAACGATGTAAAAAAATATTTTAGATGAGATTATATTGACCTATTTTTATTAAATAGATAAAAAAATAATAATAACTCACTTAGCATGTATCGAGAAATTTTGGCCCCGTTTGACATAATTGCTTATTTGTTTATTTTTGTTTGTAATAAAATTTTTTACTAGTTAGTTAAATTATTATATTTTTTAATTTTTTTCATTAAGACGAACAGAAAAAGTAATATTTTTTAATCAAAATATTAAAAAGATTCATAAAAGACTAAAATAAGCCCCAAGCCAAATCTTATGTTGCTTATTTTTATTTTTAGTGAATTTTTTTTATTTTTTGATCAAAATTTTTTATTTTTCAATTCATTTTATCGAAATAATTTGAAAAATAACAAAGATTAGTCAAAAAATAAAAAATTCTAAAAAACAAAAATAAATAATATTTTAAAATTTTATCCCAAACATTACTTTTATTTAACGAAAGTATTATACTAAACAACTTATATAATACTATCTTATAATTTCCTAATAAAGTGCTACTAAATAATCACAAGGATTTATAAATCAGTAACCACAAGAATTCATAAATTTAATCATAAAAACTCATAGCAAATAAATACATAATTCATAACGGCCATTTATTTATTTGAAATTTTAAATATTTTTATAATTATAACCACAAATATTTCTACTTTTAACTACAAAATTTCATAATTGCATACCACAAACCTGAAAAATAAGGCGTCGATTGAATTTTTTTCTTTTCAAAAAATATGTAAAATTTATGAATTACTTATCTCTCATAACTTGACCTAAGTGAGTGAATTTGGCTTATTAGGCCTATTAGCTTATTGATTTATTTTTCAACGTAAATTTTTGTTTTTAATAAATTTTTTATTTAGTTAAATTATTATATTTTTAAAATTACTCTAATTGAGACAATTTAAAAAAATAAAAAAAATTTGATCAAACTATTAAAAAAATGAAAAAAAAACAAATAAAATTTTTTTTTATGTTATTAAAACTAAAATAAACAAAAATAAATCAATAAACTAATAAATAATATTTACGCAAACAGAGCCCTTATATAACTTTATTCGATAAAACAAACATTGTTGGCAGAAATGATCCTGGGTCCCACTTTAGATGCTTTCTCCTCCACCCATTCTCTTTTATATTGTAAAATTCGCTTTACATTTATTTTTTGTCATGAATTTCTTGTATTTAATTGGGTTTCAAGTTTTTTTTTCTTTGTTGGCAATAATATATATATATATATATATATGACTTGACATGTTGAATTCGAGAGAGAATCATTAACTGAAAGTGATCTCGATACCGCCGGCTCTAACTGTTGGCGAGCAAGGCCGGCCCTGAAGGAAAGCGAGCATGGTCACCGATGAGGAATTTTGATTTTTTTTTAAATTTAAGATTCTATTTGTATTAAAATTTAATATAAATATATTTTAAATTTTTTTTTCTTAATTATCTTAGATGGAGCACAAGTGATAAGCTAATTTTATTTGTATATCTTTGATATCAAATTCAAGCCCTTCTATAATTTTTTTGTTCAATTTGTTTTAAATTGAAATAATCTTAATATTATTTTAAGTCACCGATAATTTTGTAATGCAAAATAATATGAATAAAATATAAAAAATAAAATTTATGATTCACAATGTAAAGAAATTAATATAAATTAATTTTTTATTTTGTTTATGGCAAGTTCAGAGTGATTAAGAATGTCAAGAGTTTATAAAACTTTTTATGTTTAGGAAATTTATTGGGTTTAAAAAATTTATTGTTTTAGAGCGATTTGTTTCTATCTAATTTTCTATAAGAATATAAACTTTCGTTTTCAGTCTTATAAAGATCAAGAGACGGTATCAAGAGATGGAACACACAGACAAATCTTATGTTCAAGTAATTTATGCAACGACAGAGTACTTCAACCACCTGATCACTCGAGCGGAGCCCAAACATTTTGATTTATTATATATATATATAAACAGAACGTACTTTCTGTTAAAGTGGATAATAAACTTAGTTCCAAAAATTAATAATAATAATAATTTTCTATCAATTGTAAACTATTGCAACAATTTTGAAAAATGTTTTCAAGAAAAAAAATATTATTGTAATTGCCTGTATAAAATATAAAGAAATATAATTTCTTTTCAAAGTTTTGAAACTTGAGGGAGAATGCTTTAAAAAAAACAAAAAAAAATGCAAAACCTTTAAATTTATTTCTTTTTATTTTATTTTTTAAAATCAGGTTTTATTTATTTCTTTTAAAACTGAAAGTTTGTTTTCAAAAGCAAAATTAATGAATGGTAATATAGTGGGTTTACCGGATATTATTGTAATCCCCTTCCATCACTTTTGTACAATAGTCATGAGTTACAACATTTATAATTGTTTATTATATAAATGTTTAATTATTTTTTTATTTAAGAGTTACAAGATTTATAAGATCATAAGGTGATTTAAAATAGTCAAGAGTTATACAATTTTATTATAGTTTCATGACCATAAATGCTAATTATGTCATAATAATATAGTTTTATTAATTATTATGGTGTGCACATGATCATGGGAAAAATTTCCTTTTAATAGTTGACTTATTATGTTTGGGGGAAAAGAATATATAATGGTTGGCTTTATAATTTATGGACATCAATGGCCTTTTTTTTTTTTTATATATATATCTAATGGGTGAGTTTTTACCCCCTTTTCCTAACTTCATGGCTATATATGTATATAAAGCTATTTAAAAAGTAAAGTAATGCTAGGCAATGAAGATTCCATCATGTCTTTTAGCATTGCTCAAAGCTATATATATTATGTGGGGTTTAAAGATCAAAATTTTGTTTCAAGATTAAAAAAAAAAATTAGTTGACATTTTGAAAAATACTTTCAATAGTAGTCATTGTATTGCGAAAAAGTAAATAGTTTTAAATTGGGAGGGTTAAAAATAAATATAGTTTATTAACTATGTTACAAGTTATCATTGTTAAAAAAAATTATGAAAATTTTCATATAAATATAAATATTTTGTGAGACTTGAGTTAATAAAATTGTTTAAGAGAAAATCAATTTTATTATATATATGAATTGTATATTTATGCAAGTCTTGGCTCCTAGTAATAAAGAGACTACTGATCATATCGAATAGTTCAAAAAAATAAATAAAAAGTGATTTTTAGAAAGTTAAAAGACCCCCGGCCACATGAGAAAGAATAGTTCCTAGTATGTCAATGAAACTATTGGTCACACGGAAAAAAATCGTGCTTATGTGATGTGTCCGACTCAATGACTCTCTAAAAAAAAAAATATGGCGCACTACTAGATATAAGGAGAAAAAGATTCTAATTAATGCTCTATGCGATGGATATTTATTATTGATCAATAAATTTTGAGGTAATGTGATATAATCGAGAAGTTATTATTTCTAGATTAGCATTGATGCTAGATTCTTAAATGGGATTGAGCTAAGGTCCCAAGAGAGTCACCTAGGGAGGTAGTTTAACATATGTGATTGGAGATTCCATGAAAAATGTTCAATGTACAAACAATTCATATTGCGCTATTTGTACCACTATATTTTTTTTTTAAGAAATGAGACACACAAATGCTCTTGTTCATCCATAAAGCAAAAGTGCTAAAAAGTGACTGATTATGATGAACATAACCTTTAATGAGTTCAAAGAAAGCAATCTCTTGCGAGGTATATTTCGTTATTGTACCATTGGAAGATTGACCTAAGTAAGGGTCGTCATGAGGCATCAACTATGGGACTTAGGTTAATCTCTAAAAATCCAAATGAGAATCAAGATAGTAGTGTATAGCCATTAATAGTACTAACCCGCGAACTAATGTCTAATTTCAGTATTGTATGTGTGATATGTTGAACTATGACTCAAGGGTTAGTTCAAGACTTAGTTCACTATGATTCTTCAAAGAGAGACTGTTAATACTAAATAAAATTCAAGTCCGAAAGACACCTGCATCTATTACAAAGTATTATAGTTGCCCAAATTTTCTTATTGTATGTTTATATTTTTAATTTACAATAAACTTTTGATTTTCAAATCAAACAATAATATATATTTTATTTTTATTAGAAGTGGGGGAATGTTGGAGAATTTTAATAAAAATAAAATATTAAAAATAAACATTAATTTTTATTATTATTATTGATTAGAGTTTTAAAACAAAAATTATCTATATAATTATTTCTGTCCGTTACAAATTTAAGTAGGTCGCTTTTAATAGCCTATTTATTGTGTTTATTATTATTGTTATTAATATTCCATTACAAAATTAATTGTATTAATCATATTCTTTTATATTTTCTTAATATAAATAGTGGAGGTTTCTAAGATTTTGAAATGTGAGAAAATAGATGAAATATAAGAAGAAAGAAAAAGCGTTTTATGATACTATTTAAGTATTTTATATATTGTAGACAATTTTAGTTCGTGACTTATTCAAATTTTTTTAGTGAACGTGAACACTATACGAATAACGCTTGTGAGCACTTTGATTATATCTTGAATTTGATACACTCCGTTTGAACATTCACGTGGAGAAAAATATCAACATTAGAACAGTATCCAATACGTCTTACAATTTCACAGGTAATATCTTTATATCTTTTATTATTCTCACAGTTTAGAATTTTTTTCATCTAAGTCATACTTTTATATGTTATTTATATTTAATCTCATTACAAATTCTCATTTAAGAACAATCCTAATTGAAATGTAATTTTTTAAATTAGCCCTTTTTATCACGGCCTCTCTCTCATCTATAGTCTCACACCCCATATCTCACTCTCTCTCTCCCTCTGATAGCCTCACCACCACCAGACCCACTGCGCTCGCCCCCCTCACCACTAGATCCGCCGTTGGCGACGGCGACAGCAATGGTGACGGCAAGAACGACAACGGCGAGTGTGAGCGGTGACGACGATGATGAGTGCGAGAGGAGACGACGACGGCGAGGGCAGCAGCGCTGATGTCTCTGTTTGGTTATCTACTGGCGACTCGCTGGAGACAAAGCCACCGCCATCGCCGTGGTCACCTCGCCATTACCGCTGTGAATATTCTCATTTTGAACCAGATCTGGTTGCGTCGACACCAGTTTTCTAGATCAGTGGTGAATATTTTCATCTTGTTTGCAGTGTGAATATTCTCAACTTGAACCTCTGTGAGACGGCAGTGAAAACGAGAGAGAGAGAGAGAGAGAGAGAGAGAGAGAGAGAGAGACGAAGATAGGGACGGAAAGCGCCAGATGTGAGACGGCGGTAACCGGTGACAGCGCCGGTGGGGTCGCCAGAGGTGGTGGCGCACTAGGACCCCCAGATCTTGTTGCCGTTGAGCGAACCTCTGGTGAAAACGAGAAAGAGAGAGAGAGATGAAGAGAGGGACGGAACCAGATCTGGTTCAAAAGGTCCGAATCTAGAATGGCGACAGTGCCGATGGGGGTCGCCGGAGTTGATGGCGCTAGACGACGGCGGTTGGTTGGTCGGCGGTGGCGGGTTCCATATGAAAATATTATCATTTTCTTGTTGGATAACCAATATCTTTATATTTAAGGAATAAAATATTATCACTATGGAACCAATATTCCTATATTTAAGTAATAAAATATTATCACTATGTAAACAAGTGATGCATCATGAAAATTATCACTGAGGGTATAATAGACCTAAATAAATCTTGAATTTTGAAATAAGACTTAAAAGAAATGTAAACTTATGAATGGAATCTAACTAAAAAATATTTTTAAAAGTTGGACTTAAAATCAATTAATTCCATATTTTATTGTTTGTGTGTTTGATTTAATATTATTTTACTTCTAAAAATAGAAATCTTAAAATATTGTTCAAACACTACCACAACTTCATTCACTGCCACCAAAAATAACTTATTCCCTTCTTCTATGTAAATTATTTTTTGTTATTTGATGAACAAGATTTTTCAGGAAAAATGGGTTACGCTGTTTTCTTTAAAACTAAATAATTAAGTAGATAAAATATTAAAATATTTTATCAAAAAACATTTTATATTAAAACAAATAGAACTTAAGTTTTACAAAAAAAATAATCATTTAAAAATTAAACGGGTCAAGTTATGGCTCAAACCCCTCTAAAAACTACCAAGCTCCACAAGCTTTACAGGTTCTAGCCTTCCTAAATTGTTATGAAGCCCATTAAATTCCTTTAAAGTTTCACGTACAATCGCGTTCTTTTTATTTTTTTTATTGAATTATCCCTCCAAAAGTTCTTTTCATCCATTCAACCTCCCAAGGTGAATTTTATTAGGTAGTATTTAGTATTGTTAAAATTATTATCTCATAGATTATGATTTATAATAGAAGTTATGAGTATTTGATAAAAATTGTAATTTATAATCGAAATAAAAAAATAATAATTATAAATTGTAAGTATTTAAAAAATTTTTATAACTTACAACTAAAATTAATAAGAATGAACTAAAAATTAGTAGTAATAATTTTGCCAAACACTCCGCTACTAAAAATTGGGGCAATACTGAATGTAGTTTATCAACTTTTAATAGCATAAAATTAAAAATTATTAAAAATAACTTTGCCAAACACACCAACCACTGCTAATAAAAGTTGGGGTAATAGGAAATATAGTTTATCATCCTTAATAAATAATTTGAAAAATAATACATAAGTAACAATAGTTAATAAATAATTTGAATTTAAATTCAGAATAAGAAAATAGATTTAGAAAACGAGAGTTAATTATAATATTCTTAATATACTTTTAAAAGTAAGTTGTTATGTATCTATTTATGCAAATAAATGAATTTTGGATTAATATAATCAAGGACCAAAAGAGATCAATATGGTGTTTGTCAAAAAACAACAAAAAAATCAAATAATTTTTTTTTTAATTTTGACCAAAAATAAAAAAATAGAAAAGACGAAATAAGCTATTTTTAGTTTATAGTTTATTTTGGTATATAGTAAACATTCTTCAACACTGGTAAAAATTAATTTACTTTATAGATTAATCAATGGCCTTGCTTGGGCTAAATGTCACGATATTATTTATTTATTTTTTACTTTTTTTAATTTTTTTAAAATTTTGAATAAATTTTTATTTTATTTTTTCAAATCATCTCGATGAAATAAATTCAAAAAATACAAAATTTTAATTAAAAGATGAAAAAAGCTCACTAAAAACGAAAATAAGCAACATAGAATTTGACTTATTGGTTTATTTTGACTTATTTTTGTTTTTCTAAATTTTTTTTTTAATTTTTTGATCAAAGTTCTTTAATTTTTCGGCTCGTCTTAATAAAAAGAGTCTAAAAATATAATAATTTAATTAAATAATAAAGTTTTTTATTAAAAATAAAAAACCTATAATATTAAATAAGTAAATAGACAAATAATGTATTATCCGATTCACGGCCAATACAAGAGAATTCAAGAAAGTAAAAAATCGAAACACAAATAGAGAAGAATAAAAAAAATAAGAATAAATTACACTGACCCCCCCTAAGGTTTCTAACAAAAATAAAAATCTCTCATGTAATTTCAAAAATTACACTAACACCTACTCAAATTTGATTTTAATATCAAATATACCTACCCATTAAAATTTTAATGGAAACCATTTCAAATCCCACCCCTAAACCACCTCAGCCCAAAACCATCCCCAAACCCCACCGAAAACCACCATTCTACCCCCACAAACCAGTACCCAAACCCAAACCCACTCTCACTCTCTCTCTGCCGTCTCTTTCTCTCAACCACCCTCCCAACCTCCTCAAATGACCGGCGCCACCACCGACCGTCCACACCCGTCGCCGACCACCCCACAAACTGCTGGCAGAAAAGGGAGAAAGAGAGAGACGGCAGAAAGAAGAGAGAGAGACGGCAGAGGGGGATAGAGAGAGAGAAAAAGAGGACGAGCGGTCTGTGGTCGGCGGTGAGGGACAGACAGTGGTGGGATTTGGGCGGTCGTCGACGGTGAGAAAAGCTCGGCGCTAGCGGTGTGGAAATCTGTTATATATATATAACAGAGAGAGAGAGAGGGGGCCGCCGTCTCTCTCTCACCACCAGCTCCGTCGACCGTCTACCGCCCCAAACCCACCGTCGTCTCCTTCTCTCTCCCTCTGCCGTCTCTCTCTCTCTCTTCTTTCTGCCATCTTTCTCTTTCTCTCTTTTTTTTGTCGGCGGTGTGTGGGGTGATCGGCGGCGAGTGTGAGCGACTGGTGGTGGCGCTGGTCATTTGGGGAGGTTAGGAGGGTGGTTGAGAGAGAGAGTGAAAGTGGGTTTGGGTTTGAGTTTGGGTTTGGGTAGTGATTTGGGGGTGAGGGTGGTTTTCATGATGATTTTGAGCTTGGGTGATTTAGAGGTGGATTTGGAACGATTTTTGTTAAAATTTTAACGGGTGGATGTATTTGATGTTAAAATTAAATCTGATGAGATGTTAGTATAATTTTTAAAATTACATAGGAATTTCTGTTTTTATCAAAAATTTTATGAGAATCAGTATAATTTATCCAAAAAATAAAAAATAATAATAAATTGTTTTTTTTTGGAGAAGCTCTTCGGAACACTCCAAAGTGAAATGTAGAAACAAGTCCTCATTGTACTTCTTATTTGGAAACATAAATCCGTACAAAATAGAACGAGAGATATGCAAGGACAAGCCCCACTAATACCCACATGCCACAAGGACAAGACCCACGCGGGGGTCACAGAAATTGGAGTAATTATTCCGTGTTTTTAGGATTTTATACGATAAATTTACATAGTATTTTTATTAAATATAATAGTAATAAATTTTATAATTAATATATAATAATTTATTTTTATTAAGTGATTAAAAAGTAATAAGTGATTAAAAAATAAATGATAATTCACAATACATAATTTATAATTATTTATTTATTAAAAATATTACATAACATTCATAGTCTATGAGAATTTAATAATTTTTTCAAAAATTGACATTATAACATAATACCTACGTGCCACAAGGGCATGACCCACGTGGGGAACACACCTTGGCATGTAGTTTTGGAGCGGGAGATGATGTGATATGCCTGTTTGGGCTAAATTTATTTAATTTTGTTTATTTTTTATTTATTTTTTGAATTTATTTATTTATTTTTTTAATTTTTTTAATTTTTTGTCTAAATATTTTTTTACTTTTCCAAACCATCTCGATAAGATGAAAGAAAAAAATAAAAAAAATTTGATTGAAAGTTTAAAAAAAATCACTAAAAATGGCATATTGGTTTATTTTCGCTTATTTTTATATTTTCTGATTTTTTTTATATATTTTGAATTTTTTTTACTTTTTCAGCTCATTTCAATGATATGAATCGAAAAATATAATAATTTAATTAAATAAAAATTTACTAAAAATAAAAATAAATTAAATAAAATAAACAAATAAATAATTATCCGAAATGGGTCCATTTGTTACAGTGTACAACCAAGATCCAAGGCTCTGATCAAGACTTTTGGTAGCTAGAGGGCCCATCACTGGCCCAAATTGCATCATTCTTCCATCATCGTCAAGCATGCTTTGGAATAGTAGTGGGGGCCCATGGCCCATTGAAAACCAATTTTTGATAGAACTCATTTTAGCCTTCTCATGATGTGTGACAAAAGTGTCTTCTTGTGCCCACTTGTCACACTATGGTATGAACTAATACTAAATAGTCAATAATGCTTAATAAATTTTGAACTTAAAATTTTAAAGAGAATAAATTTTCAAGTCTCAAGACTTGAAGTTTTTAATTATTAGGCCAACTTCTAGAAGATTTTTGGTGTATCCTTGTGCAAAATATTTTAGAAATCGAATGCTTCGTAACATTTTTATTTTTTATTTTTAAAAATATAAAATAAAAAAAACAATTCACAAGAAAACCGCGCACCGTTTGGTTTGTTTAGCTTTTCTCAATCAATCTGTATTGCTTAAAATTCATCAAGTACACTCGTTGGGGAAGAATATTAGAAATTTTTTTTTCATAAGACTTTTTTGAATTAGGCTTTATTTGGTAATCGACTTTAAGTCAAGTTCTTTGCCTTTTTGCTTAAGGCTTCGTTCGTTTTAATGTAATAAGTAAATAGAATCACATTTGGCATTTGGGGATCAACCTTAACTTTATGGACAAACTATGGATATGTTTGGAGTTTAGATAAAAATAGATTGAGTTGTATAAGATTAATGTATAGTCTACAAATTTTTTCTTATACCATATTTGATGTGATTTTTTTACTTTGTATTTATGTTAATATGATTTATACAATGAATAACGTGGCATTGAAGTAGAATTCAACCACACCAGCTTTATACATTGAATACCGTATAAGTTTATATCAAATTAAATGTAATATAAAAAATATTATTCATCATTATAGGATTTTAAATTTATTTAAATAATTTCGGGACTTTTTTGACTAAAAAATAATATTTAAGTTCGGAAGGGAATAAGGGTAATTTGATAAATGCATTTCTTATCCATTATTACATTGTCATTTCAAATGACGTATTGGATTAAATAAATGTGTTGAATGAATCATCTCCTATATGATGGCATAGTCGGATTAGATTGTATAACTATCCAATCTCATCTTCTTTATATTAGAATCCCAAACACACCTTGGTTATACTGATCCCTTTAAAAGGAAAATAAATTTGTTTACTCTAGTGGGTAAAGAAAAATAAATTTGTTTACTCATATAGATGAACAATAATCACTTTTCCTAGTGATTCAAATTATATGTTCCATATTGACAAATGTATGGTAAAGCACAATTTGAAACAATGGAAGAGTAAGTACTATTCACCCACCTGAGAAGGTGGATAAACAAAATAACAGCCCCTTAGAAGAGTGCTTTCACTTTTTAATGGAAAAGAGGAATAAAAAGAGTTTGGATTACCACATTATATTGTTTACGTTGTGTTTTTTATTTAATAATATAACAAAAATGCTTTGTGATAATAGCAGTTTACCTATATTGGATTAATAAAAATAAATAAAAGGTGACTATCAAATAATTTTTTTTATAAAAGTATCCCATAAGCAATGATATATATAGTACTTCAGCATTACCTAATAATT
This sequence comes from Heliamphora exappendiculata, assembly GCA_034768845.1. Taxonomy (NCBI): domain Eukaryota; kingdom Viridiplantae; phylum Streptophyta; class Magnoliopsida; order Ericales; family Sarraceniaceae; genus Heliamphora; species Heliamphora exappendiculata. Next base: position 11,150 of record JAOTRH010042045.1, read on the forward strand.
TTCTAGTAAGAGTGAGTGACCCATGTGGAAATGATAGGGCAAGTGTGGACAAGCAGTTTAATTTCTAACAATTTAGAATGAAGGTTATGGTTTTGTCCTCGCTTTGATGATTTGCCCCTCCATCTGCTCATTATTGGATTATTTGGATTCCCCCAATGATGGCACCCCACTTAACATACCCATCCACTGATTACATCCCTTATTAGTAAAAAAATAGTAATTTTGTTGTTAGGAGAGAGGGAATTTTTCTAACAAAGACAATAATGGAGACAATTCTAAATATACACACTTTTTTTTTCTTTACATTCGCGCGTACAAATATTAATGCATCGTGTTTAGTTACATCAATTCAAAAAATAAGTGTGTAAAAAAGAAAATGTGTGCATTTAGAATCACCCGAAGAATTGAGGAAATTTTAAATGCGTATACTCATTTATTTAGTATATCTACCAATATAAATTTTTATGTATTGTGTATAAATATTTAATGCATATTAGTAAGTGTGTTAGAAAAAAAAAAAAAGGAAAAAGGAAAAAGAAGTGTGTGCATTTAAAATCTCCCTAGGAGTTGCTGTCAGTTGAAATTACAGGAGTTGGACGCATTCACACACTCCAGAGTGGGGAGACTTTCTTTTCTGGTTTTCTTTCTCCCTGGAATACAACAAAGAAACGGAAAGAAAGAAAAAGAAAAGAAAAAAGAAGAAAAGAAGAAAAGAAAAAAAGGAAAATGATTTGGGTAAAGATTCATCTGCTAAAATGCCAAATGTGTGGCGACTGACACGATGGATTTGTTTATGGAATTTTGTTAGAATTGTGTTTCGGATTTTTTATTTGAGTATAAAAAGAAATTTAAACATTGTAAAATATTAAAAGGGGTGAAAATTTGTCACAAAAACTCTGCTAAAGGTAGAGAAATCGAGACTTGCTTTTCACCGACCGTGCAGTCTGTGCGAGGCAGCAATTTTTGAGGCAGTTAGATTTGCAACCGTTATATGTTTTGACCTAATTTTGAGTTATATATAAATGAGGTTATGATAGAAATTCTAAGGAATGTGAGACACAATGTTATGATACGCCAGAGAAGCTCAATTAGAGGCCATAATATAAAAAAACACTCAGATACACAAAAGAGGCTCAGGTTAGAGACTAGAGATAGTGTAGAGCTAGTTTCTGTAATTCTTATTGCGTATAGTGGATTATTCTTTTTTTCTCGTCAAGGTAAACAATCAACCGAACCACGTATATACTTATGTTCTTCTTATAATTGTTCTTGTTCTTTATTTGCTTTGTATAGTTTGAAGTCGTGGCTCTTTTTCTACTGTGTTAGAGAATTCGTGTGCCATAGATTTCTAACAATTGGTATCAGAGTAAGATTAAGGCTTAATCACTCTATTACAATAAAAATGTCGAACAACGAGTTTGGAATCTCTACATATTGGTAGAGGACACGAAGGTAAGTAGAGTTACTACCACCACACAGGCGGGGTTTAGAACGGATGGCACAAAACTCTGGTATATGCGGCTTGGTCAGATCGACAAGCATAGTATCAAACCTTTAAAAGAAGACACTAAGAGTCGAGGTGGAGATCGACCAATTTTGTTCACCTAGAAAACTAGGGGATGGTGGTTCAAATCAACAACAGTAGGAACAGAGCAGTGGAGATCCTTCACCTTACAAGAAAGCTACAGGCATATTAGGCAGAGATCAAGGGCAAGAAGCAGTATCAGAGAAAGTAAAGTCAACACAGAAAGCTATTAATTGAGATTAGAGAGCGTAGAGCATCCATACCCATGAAAAGGATGCAAGTCGAGACAACCAACAGTTTTTCAAGATCATTCAAAAATTCAAGTCAAGATAGAGATTATTAGGGTCATGTCTCAGATTTTTGTCATTTAAGTCTAGAAAGAAGTCTAGACACTGTATAATGCTAATTATGGTAAAGATCTATCACCAGAAGCTCTGCAGATTGCAAAGAAATCGAGGCTTTCTTTTGACCACTCATGCGGTCTTGGGATCACTCAGCAGTTTGTGCAGGGCAACATTTTTTAAGCCAGCTAAGGTTGCAGCCGTTACATGTTTTGACATAATTTTGAGTTCTATATAAAGGGGGTTGTAGGTGGGTCGTCGCCTATTAACATATAAATTTTGAATAATAAATACATAAATAATTATGACCCAAGCCACTAGGGCAGATATCTTGAGTAAGCCAATATTAAGAGTAAGGATGAAATAAAGTCAATACGAAACTTCTCAAGGTAAGTACGACATTTGAACTACTCGTGTACAGCCGATCAACTCAGGTACACCCGAGCTACTCGTGTACAATCGAGCCACTCGGGTACGCTCGAGCCACTCATGTACAGTTAGACTACTCGGGCACGTTTGATCCACTCTGGTATATTTTACCCGCTCTAGTACAGTCGGCTCGCTTGGTGGTAGAGCCACTTGGCTTCCCTTCTCAGACGAGTGGTTCAATCTACATGATATCTCGGGTCATTCGAGTACAGAACTCCATTTTGCGACAAGAATTATTTTTTCTTCTTGACTACATGACTTAAACAATACATCCACTCGAGTTACTCATGACCCGAGCTACTCGCCTCTCTAGTAGCTCGAGTACAATACTTCTACTCATAATTCAAGTTACTTATGACCCGAGCTACGCACCTCTCTAGTAGTTTGGGTGGAATACTTCTACTTATAACTTGAGTCACTCATGACCCGAGCTACTCACTTCTCTAGTAGCTTGGGTATTCTACCACTTAATTGATGTCGACTACTCTAACCCAAGTACTCAGGTGATGACACAAACTACTTATTCCACTTGTGACTTGAATTACTGGGGATCCAAGCTGTTAGGACCCCCTACAACTCAGCCAACTAATATAGCTGCTCATCGTGCAGAGGCACTAGGTATTCCATAGCACAGACTATGAAGTATAGCACTGACTACAAATGAAGATATTTCATAGCACAGACTATGAAGCGTAGCCCTGACTACGAATGAAGACATTCCATAACATAGACTATGAAGCGTAGCCTTGACTACGACAGTAGCTCTAACTACTTGCTATGGCACAGACCATGAAAACAGCACAGACTGTATTATTGTCACAACACTGGTCGTAAAGACAGCACAAACTGTAGCATAGCTCTGACTACCTAATCATGATGACATAGCACCGACTATGTGACTCAGCACAGATTGAAAAGCCAAGATATAGCATAAACTATATGATTGCAGATTCCTCTGAGAATCAAAAGACTGTCTCAGAGACAATGAAGACAATTGCAGTACAATCCTGCACAGAACGTTGGGAGACATGTGATTTGGTAGCTAAGGAAATGATTTGTCAGACTATGGGACCTTCTCACTCGAGTGACTCAAGTGACCTCCGAGTCACTCGACCCGAGTGGGTCGAGTATTAGACCCAAGTGGGTCGGATACCCATGTGGCACCTGTTGGCCGACCTAGTTGAGTTAGAGTAGAACACTACATAATCGATTGTCAGATAGAATCCCTTGATTCACCGAGATCACCTTTCATGATCTAATTATATCTTTTAAAGAATCCTAACTCAATCTTAACATAACTCCTCTGAGTGTTATAAATAGAATGAATAGTGCTGCTTCCGAGAATAATCAGATTTGGGGAGCCTAAACGTTGTTCGTACTGCCAGTACTCCATACTCAATTAGCCTTCTCTTTTACCCAATCTTATCTTTCTTCGTTTTGTGTTTCTGACTACTTCGCATATTTCACCTCTACATTTTTATTTATTATTTATCTATTCCAAAAGGCCCTTACATTATTTGGTGACTCCGCTGGGGAGGTGAATTTGTGAATGGTCAGCACTCGGAGCGAATTACACACAACCCCTAAACCAGTCATGTCATAGGGTCATTCCAATAGCAACAATTGCAATGTTGAGCCTGGCGTGCAATAGCAGGCGAATCCCAATAACAACTGCAATGACCTATTTTTAGATGAGTTACAGGCTATTCAAGATGGCCAAACTAGTATCTTGAACGCTATCGTAGGGCTAACTAATTCGATCTTAGTGGCAGTAGTAAACGCCAATCGAGCCAAGACTCCAAACGAGAGGCTACTAACAGAGAAGGCGCCAATAGATCCACAGGTGACCCCAATGAGTTGGCATCGGTCAATAAAATAGATCAAGCCCTAAGCGCAGGTTACCCCGATAGCAATGTCAGGGTCTATCAACCTGGATCTCGCTTTATCAGGAACGCAGGCTCAGTTCACTACGATTGCAGACGTTCAAGCAATGTTCCACCAGGAGAGAACAAAAAGACAGTTACCATCCTTGTCGAATTTGGATATCCAGCCCCCTTATCCGTTATATCTGTTAAAGGTGCCTAACTCCGAAGGTTATGTAGCCTCAAAGTTTATGAAGTTCGATGGAAGAAAAGGAAATGCCGAAGAACATGTGGTACGGTTGTGGAAACACTTGGGGCATATGGAGGAGATCATACATTGCGCTTGCGGGAGTTCTCAAAGTCCCTGATGAATAGAGCAAGCAGTTGGTATGTCAATCTTGTACCAGGTTCATTTATCACTTGGGAAGATATGGTTAACAAGTTTTACACGAAATTCTTCAAAGTACGCGAGAAAGTAACAACGCTCACCTTGATTCGAGAAATGCAAAGGTTAGGAGATTACCTACTCGAGTATGTGAAAAGGTTTCAAGATTTGGCTGTTGAATGTCATGACCCAGTTAGTGAGTCCCACCTGGTGCAGATGTGTGTTCAGGAAATTCTACGAGAATACAGAGCTCATCTCATTAATCTTAACTTACCCATTTTCTCGGCCCTAATTGAAGCTGCCCGAAACCTCTGTAATACTATCAAGCCACTAGTCAAACCGAGCTCCTTCCACACTGACGTAGCACAAGTCTTAACAGCCTTTGATAGACCCAAAGAAGAAAAGGGAAGAGAAAAATAAATCACAAAAAAATGCTTATAGAGAAGAATGGAGTGACCGTTCAAATACTCGAAGTAATAGCGCCAACCACTGGCTGAGGAAGAGGAGTCATAACGACTAGGTAATAAGTGCACGCGCGCGATATTATACATATCACACGCGCGCATGCGGAAAATGTAGGTGGATCGTCACCTATTAACATATAAATTTTGAATAATAAATACATAAATAATTATGATCCAAGCCACTAGGGCAGATAGCTTGAGTAAGCCAATATTAAGAGTAAAGATGAAATAAAGTCAATACGAAACTTTTCAAGATAAGTACGACATTGGAGCTACTCGTGTATAGTCAACTTACTCGGGCACACCCGAGCTACTCATGTACAGTCGATCAACTCGGGTACACAAGAGCTACTCATGTACCGTCATGCCACTCGGGTACGCCCGAGCCACTCATGTACATTTGTGCTACTCGGGCACGATTGATCCACTCTGGTACATTTTACCTGCTCTAGTACAGTCGGCCCGCTTGGCGGTCGAGCCACTTGGCTCCCCTTCTCGGGAGAGTGGTTCAACCTGCATGATATCTCGAGTCGTTTGAGTACAGAACTCCATTTTGGCTCGTTCGGGTACAGAACTCCATTTTGGAGACAAGAATTATTTTTTCTTCTTAACTACATGATTTAAACAATACATCCACTCGAGTTACTCATGACCCGAGCTACTTGCCTCTCTAGTAACTCAGATGCAATATTTCTACTCGTAACTCAAGTTACTCATGACCCGAGCTACTCGCCTCTCTAGTAGCTCGGGTGCAATTCTTTTACTCATAACTCAAGTTACTCATGACTCGAGCTACTCGTCTCTTTAGTAGCTCGGGTGTAATACTTATACTCATAACTTGAGTCACTCATGACCCGAGCTACTCACCCATTTAGTAGCTCGGGTATTCTTCCACTTAACCGGTGTCGACTACTCTAACCCAAGTACTCAGGTTATGACACAAACTACTCATTCCACTGGGGACTTCAATTACTGGGGATCTGAGCTGCTAGGACCCCCTATAACGCAGCGAATTAATATCGCTACTCATCATGTAGAGGCATAAGACATTCCATAGAACAGACTATGAAGCGTAGCTCTGACTACGAATGAAGATATTATATAGCACAAACTATGAAGCTTAGCCTTGACTACAAATGAAGACATTTCATAGTACAGACTATAAAGCGTAGCTCTGATTACTTGCCATGGCACAGATCGTGATGACAGCACAGACTGTATTATTGCCACAACACGGGTCGTAAAGACAGCACAGACTGTAATATAGCTCTGACTACCTAATCATGATGGCATACATAGCACCGACTATGTGGCTTAGCACATATTGAATAGCCAAGATATAGCATAAACTATATGATTGTAGATTCTTTTAAAAATTGAAAGACTGTCCTAGAGACAATGAAAACAATGGCAGTACAATCCTGCACGGAATGTTGGGAGACATGTGGTTTGGTGGCTAAGGAAATGATTTGTCAGACTATGGGACCCTCCCACTCAAGTCACTCAAGTAACCCCCAAGTCACTCGACCCGAGTGGGTTGGGTATTAGACCTAAATGGGTCGGATACCCATTGGGCACTTGTTGGCCGACCTAGTTGAGTTAGAGTAGAACACTACCAAGTCGATTGCCGGATACAATCCCTTGATTCCCCGAGATTACCTTTCATGATCTAATTATATCTCTTAAAGAATCATATTCCAATCCTAACATAACTTCTCTGAGTATTATAAATAGGAGGGATAGTGATGCTTCCGAGAATAATCAGATTTGGAGAGCCTAAACGTTATTCATACTGTCAGTACTCCATACTCAATTAGCCTTCTCTTTCACCCAATCTTATCTTTCTCCGTTCTATATTTCTAACTACTTCACATATTTTACCTCTACATTATTGTTTATTATTTATCTATTCAAAAAGAACTCTATAGGGGTTATGATAGAAACCCTAAGAGGTATGAGACACAGTGTGAAAATACACTAGAGAAGCTTAGTTAGAGGTTAGAGTGTAAAAAGAGACTCAGATACACAAAACAAGCTTAGGTTAGAGTCCAAAGAGTGTGTAGAGATAGTTCTTATAATTCTTATTGCATATAATGGATTATTCATTTTCTCCCGTAGAGTTAGGCAGTCAGTCGAACCACGCATGTCTTTGTATTTTTCTTGTGGTTTTTGTTCTTTATTTGCTTTCTGTAGATTGAAACAGTGGTTCCTTTTCTACTGCATTAGGGGGTTCATGTGCCTTAGAATTCCAACAATTCCTATTAGGGATATTATTGGGACCATGTAAATTGTTTATGTAAAAAATTAAATTAATTAAATACTATTAAATAATTAAATAAATTATGTTTATCTTAAAAATTATGGACGATGCAATTCATTTATTCTTTATTGTTTATTAAAATAAATATAATTTGTTAAGTCATTTTATAATATCTTATTAACTTAAATTTTTATATACTTAATTTGTACATTAAATTTTATAAAATAAATTATTTAAATCATTAAAATAAAAACCAACGTGAACCCCATGGAACCCACAGCACCTGCTGTTGGGGTTGGACAAAAATTCTACTCTCTACAAGTGTTTGCCAAAGGTACTATTAGTGCGGCATAGCATTTAAGATTGGTTTTTAAGAAATTTAATTTATTTAAAAAAAATAAATAAATAAATAAATGTGTTTGGAATAATTTTAAAAAATAAATATTAAAAGAAAAAAATTTGACTTTTTTTTAATTGTCTTAAAAGCCGTGCAACATTATTATGCCAAACAAACAGCTTAAAAGCTGGACTTTTTACAAAAAATCAACTTTTTTAATTTTTTCAAATAGGGTCTTAGTAATTTTTAACTTTCTACTATTAAATTTAACTATAAATTATAAAAAATTTTAAACACTTATAACATTTACTAATACTTATAATTACTTTTTTTTTCTATTATAGCCTTCAAATTATGATTTTTATCAGAAATTCACAACTTTTACTACAAGTTACAATATATAAATTAATAATTTTAGCATTGTCAAACACCACATTTGTCATTTCAAGTCCTGCAATCAACTTTTGCTTCTTTTATTATATTCAGGAATGAAATTTTGATTACTATTTTTAATTTTTGGCAACTGGGGGCAGAATTTATAATTTGTAATGTCTCGTCTCCACTTGGCATATTATTATTTAAAGAGAACAGAACAAGAAAAATTTTAAAAGTGAATGAGATAATTTACCAATCTTTTTGAAAGAATTATACTAAAAAATGTAAAATATAATATAGCAGGGAAATGGTTGATGTATGACAAAATTTTAAAATAGTAAAAAGTAGCAGAGCCAGAGAATGAAACATAAATTTAGGCCTTGTTAGGCAATCTGACTTAAAACTAAATTTTTTCATTTAAAATCGCTTTAAGCTAAAAATTAAGTTTCTTTTATTTAAAATCAGTTTAAACTAAATAAGTAAAAAGTTAATTTGATAAATTGTAAAAAAATTTAAAGTAAAAAAATAGTAAGTCAAAAATTTTTGACTTAAAATCACTTTAAATCAAAAAATAAAAAGACAAAAAACTTAAGTAAAAAAAAATTTATTCACATTTTATTCTTCCAAAAATTCAAATATAAAAAACCCAATGGATAATATCAAGAAATACAAGTTTCTATAGGAGAATAGAATAAAAAAGAATTAAATTTTCCATAATAAAGTCATGAAATTAAATATTCATTGCATTATTTATCTTTTTTTAATCTATTCTCATGTTCAATTATTTATTTGAGAGAAATTAAAAAAAATTAAGTTTCCCATAATTAGTTTCTTCTCTCTAATCTTTTCTGTTTCTATTCCACTCTCTATTTGCGTTTTCACTTTCATATAAGAAATTGTTTATTCAATCCAAATATTTTTTAAAAATATTTATTTTGCATCCAAATATAAAATACAAAATTTACTTATACTAATAATCTTC
>JAOTRH010042056.1:0-20108 GCA_034768845.1 Heliamphora exappendiculata
ATAGAGTAAGAGGAACTAGATTCATAGCATGAATTAGAGTGAGAATTTACCTCTTCGTCTATACTTGCCATCAAGCAGAAATTGGCCATTTCTTCGTCGCTTAAACTACTGTTTGACTCGTTTGAATTTGTGTCACCCCACGTGGTTGCTTTCATGGCCATTTTTTTCTTCTTTGAGTTCTTTTTGAGTAAAGAACATTCTGGCCTGATGTGCCTAGTTTTGTTGCAGTTGTAGCAAGTGAGTGGTTCTTTCTTGAGGTCTCGTTTGTTTGAGTCTCCTTTAACAAATTTTGTGCCTCAGAATCTTCTTGAAAACCTTTTGTCTCGTTTGAGAAATTTTCTAAATATTCTTGTGATAAGAGCCATGTCATCATCATTGATTTCCTCATTCTCTTCATCACTAGAGCTCTCTTTCGAAACTTTGAGGGCAACGGACTTTTTGACCTTATTTTGCTCGTTGACTCTTTCATTTATTTTGAGCTCGTATGTTTGTAGCGATCCAATTAGCTCATATAAGGTATTACTCTTAGATTTTTTGATTCGGAGATGGCTGTGGCATTAACTTCCCAAATGGGAGGTAAGGCTTTGAGTACCATCCTTAAAAGCTCATAGATTGGTAAGTTTTTCTAAGTGCATTAAGAGAGTTAATAATGTGAGTAAAGCAAGTGTACATGCTAGATATAGTTTTATCATCATTCATCTTAAAGCTTTCATACACGCTAATTAGTCAATCAATTCTAAAGTCTTTAACATCTTGTGTGCCTTCATAAGTAATTTTTAATTTTTTTAATTTTTTATTTGCACTTTTACATGTCATTATTCAATTATATTCGTTAACATCTAAAGCACAATACAATGCATTCATAGCACTAGAGTTTATTTGAAGTTATTTCATATCATTTTCATTCATTTCTTCTTCTAGTTTAGAAACTTCTTTACCTTCTACAATTTAAGTGGGAGGAAAATTACCTTGCACGATCACTCTCCAAGCCCTCCAATCCATAGTTTGAATAAAAATTCTCATTTTTTGCTTCCAAAAGGTGTAGTTAACACCACAGAAAATTAGAGGCACTGTAAAGAACTGACCTTCTCCAAAAGGGGATATACCAATACTTGCCATAGATCTTTTTCATAAAAACTTGTTAAGAATAATGTGATTAGCTCTGATACCAATTGATAGTATATGTGTAATCCCAAGATGAGGGGTGAATTGGATCTTTAAAAAATTTCTTGTTCAAGTATTAGAAAAACAAGTATAACTTTCAATTTACTTGTAAGCAAGACTCAAAACCTTTTGATAGAAGATTTAAGCTCAAGTGTAGATGTTAATTCACAATATGTAAAACTTCTTGTTTACTAGATTCAACACTATTCTTGTTTTAAAATACACGAATGAATTTTAATAGTGAATGCTTCAAGTTATAGAAAATCTATGTGATGCAACAATAAATAACAATATAATAGAGAGAAAAAAAGGTGAGCAAGATAGAACACGACACCACAATTTTTACAAGGTTCGGTGCAGCGGCTTACGTTCTTACCTCAAACCTACCGCTATGAGGATTTCTCACTATTACTCCTTCAATAGGCGGAGTAACATCTCTCCTTAGTCTAGGCAGAGTAGCCTCTCATCAGAAACACTATTTTCTCAAGTATTCCAATCCTTATAGGTGGATTAACCTCTTTGAGAAACACCTTTCTCAAGCACAAACAGAATATCAAGAATGTGTACAAAGAATTGCTCCTATAATGAGTAGATGAGTACAAGAAATGAAAGCTCTAACTCACTTCTCAAAGAATATATTAATGAAGCTCAACGAGAAATCTAAAAATATTTTCTCTCAAAAATATGAATGAAAAACTCAAGAGATTAAACACAAATGGAGAGTGTATATGAGAGAATGTTTGAGAGGCTTTGAATGAAATAAAACAAGAGCATAAAGGCTCCATTTATAGGACTCAATTCTGGACTAGCCGTTGGGCTAAATAGGGTAATTTCAAACTAGCCGTTTCAGCAAAAAATTTAAAATTTAGCATGTTCAGTCGACTGGATAAGCACGTTTGGTCGACTGGACCAGCCATTAGTCGACTGGATTTGAAGATCAGTCGACTGGACCGCATTGAATCTCACAGTTTGTTTGACAGACCATTTTCAGTTAACTGGATGCAATGTATTAGTCGATTGGAATACTAAAAATCCAGAATTTTGATTTTCCAAAAGGTTTCGATCTCTTTATGTTTCGAAAAAATATTTTAAAGATATTTTACGAATCCTGTGAGCTTCAAAAGATATATCCATGAGTTTTAGTGAATATACATAGGTCCTACAAATGAAATTCAAAACTTTTCTTCAATCCTTCACTTTATCAACTCTTGCAATGTTCCAAAATCTTATCGTCAAAGCATTTGATTTGAAACTTGCGTCATAGCTTCCATTTTATGTCTTTGATTGTGCTAATAATGTATTTTCTGTAAATAATCTCAATTTTCACAATTAGATATTTAGGTTTGTTATTATCAAAACGGTTATTGAAGCCTTGTTAGGCCAACAATTTGGAGTTCAAATGTAGGTGATGCAAGAGGAGAACAGTGAACAATACCTAAACAAATGTCCTTTGAACTAACCTAGTACGATTAGATTATGATAAAGAGATGTTGTGAATTAAAGAAGAGTTAGTATCCAAGTCGAAGTTACTGAAGTTACGTTGACCTAACGTACTTCAATTCAAGTATCCAAGTCTACTTCCCTTGTAAGGATTTCGAGAGTGTACAAAAGAATTCTCAAAAATCACTACAACAGAGTGTAGTTTCAGAATCGAGAGAAGATGAACGGTGGAAAAGATTTTATCAATGTCGAATGTTCAGAATGGGTAATTAGCAAAGAATTGATATCGAGTTCTACGAAAGAAGAGTTAGTTCAACGAGGCTGACTTGAATAAGAGGAGAACCTAATGCAAATACCGGTCATCATTGAGGCGTGAAAACTTGAGAAAAATGGTATTTCCTAGGATTGAATTCCTGATAGGATTATCAACAAGACTTAGGTGCATAAGGGTTACTGACGAATGACACCTGACGGTACCATTGAGGACTAAGGATATAAGAAGGAAGGATATGTAATGAACTTCAATTAGGTATAAAGGTTGATATAAGGGTTTAGGGTAAACGAGAAAAGAACTTATAAGGATGAAGTTATGGGGTTCTAATGGTGGTTCTCGAGGTGATATCTGAAACTTCTCCTAGTGCGTACTCTTGTCTACCCCCCTTAAAATAAAATAACTTGTTACATGAATCTCCGATCTTTAATCTTGATGCTCTTACTCGTCCTTCGCATGTAGAGTCCCTGTTGATTTTGATCCTGGTAACGTCGTAACACGATTCGCTATAGGACTTAGATGCGACAGATTTTAGTTCTTATAATATATAAATGATAATTATAATAAATACAATGCATCCTATAGAGCTTCTACACGACCGAACGCATGGTTTCTCACAACCCAAGACCTGAAGGTTCACTAAACATAGGCTTTGATACCAACTGTGACGCCCCGTCCTCCGGGCACGTTAGGGCATACATAAGTATAGATAAGGACGATATTCTAGCCATTCATTTGTATTTAAATATCATAAATATTACATCATTAAGAGTTTGAAACTGATTAAAAGTACATAACAATTATAGTTTTTCTAACTGATTCAACAAAAATTTACAATACGCTCGTGAAAACTAAACAAAAAGAACAAAAGATAAAAACTCAATTCTTCAACTAGCATTGTCGAGGTCCGCTGGCTCCTGCCACTCACTCTGTTTTTCAATTCCGTCATCTTCTTATAGGGCAACTTTCTCAAAGAACTCATTATACTCACCTGTGGCACAAATGCCATGAGCCAAAACTCAAAAGAAAATTCCATAAACCGTCTAACAAACTCACAACAAAATACCCTATAATACATATCGTATAATACCCAATACAATTTGAGGGCAAGGAGATGGACAATTTAACATTTTCAACAGGGCAAGTATATATAAGAATAATTGTGCAAGTGCATGATGCAGATGCCCAACCCGACTTGTATCTAGAAACAAAAATAGGAGTTCCACTTTAGGACTTATTTCTATTACTTACATGGATTTATTATCATTATTGCCACTTCAGAAACTTGTTGTCATCGCCGTGATGGGAGTTATTGTCATTGCTGCCTCAGGGAGTTAGTGTCATCGCGGAAATGGACTTTATATCATTGCTACCTCAGGGACTTATTGTCAATGCCGTGATGGGACTTTATATTATTGCCGCCTCAAGAACATATTGTCATTGTCGTGATGCAATTTTATATTATTACCGCCTTAAGGACTTATTGTCATTGCCGTGATAGGACTTTATATTATTGCCACATTAAAAACTGGGATGCTCGCTTAGTATCTACCCAAGGTCTAAATTAGCAAAACTAGAGTGCTAGTGACGAACCTGTGGTGCCCAATAGTATTCATGAATAATAAATCTTTTTTTTGAAACACCAGGGACAACCAGGGTGCTTAGAGGGAATATATGCCAAAATAGTTATAAAAATGGCTACTAGGGACGCCCTAGACTAGTAGCCAAGAAAAGAATAATTTCAATATAACCCAACCCACCACGATAGATACGGAAAGGACTCTGATAACCCAAGATGTAATGTAGGAATGCTCATGATGTGAAATATGCTTCCCATGTACAATTGATAATAGCATAATATATGGTATAGCACAAGGTAAAACTCACTAAAATATAAAGTACAAATAAACGAATTATAATTTACAATTCGTGTGATATGGTTCCAACCTATTGGCATGGTTTCTAATCCTCAAGCGCCAATTTTAAGATTGCAACAACTTAGACATGGATTTAATTTTTAATTTTTGAACACCAATTAGATAAAAATATTTCCTACAACTTTCAAGTTGAAGTACCTAGACATGGATTTAATTTTTCATTTTTTAACACCAATTAGATAAAATATTTTCTACAACTTTCACGTTTAACACTAAGGTTAGATCCAAGGGTAAAAAGGTCATTTGTTTTATTTAAGTGTTATTCAGCACTTTACAGAGGAAAATGCAAAATTTGGGCCTCTATTGGCCATGGTTTTGGGGCATCAATTCAAGGGATATAAGTCTGATTTTTGGTGAGGTTTTAGTTTAAGGTATCCCCTACAAGTTTCATGTTTTGTGCTAGGATAAGTTTTTTGGAGAAAGTTAGTGATTTTGACCAAATTATAAAAACGGTTTAGTTAGCCTAAAAAGGGTCTACAGAGTGGATTTTCAATAGAGAATGCTCAAACCCTTTTGGGTACTATCCGAGGGTATTTTGGGCTGATTTTTACTCCGTAGTTAGTTTAATAGGTGAGCTATATTTTTCATGTATACCACTTTTGGATTTGGTCACTAAAACCAAGGTTTTTAGTCTCATAAAAAGGTGTGACAGAGAGCTCTGTTAGTTACTAAATCTCAACAGTGACTTTGGGAAGTGTTTTGACCTATCAAGACTTCATATTTTGGCTCCTTTTTGGTGAACAACAAGATAAATATGTCCTCTACAAGTTTTATGTCTTGACCCAAGCCCGGTTCTCACTCTAACTTAGGGTGTTTAGGTCTGCAACTTAGAGTGGTCAAGATCTGATACTCTTTGGAAAAAATGACATATCTGGAGTTCTACCCAACAAAATCACTTCTAACAAATTTTGTATGAAAGAAAACTCAAAAAGCTAGTTCTGGGCATAAAAATCACTTTTAGATTATTTTTCTACAATTAGTTGTAATGTTTTAAAATTGATGACAGAATGTTGGTAAGCTCAAAAAATTAGGTTACGTAGGGTTTTGGTTGCTTAGCTCATGTTGTGTGTATTTTTTATGTGTTTTCTTCGCATGCATGTCTTATACTCATACAAACCAAAACTCTAGAACATACTCAATCCATAAAACTCAAAAATATACACATGCAAGTATATGCAAAGCTTGATCATACACAAACAACCCATAAACTACTCCTACGACGCCTTTTTGAGTTATTCCTTGTTTCTTTTTCTTAGGGTTGCTTATAGAGATGGATTGAGGGCTATTTCATGAGAGTATATCACATGGTTTTAGGGGATTTACTTACTTGTTTTGATGCTCTAAAGGTTGAAGAATGGTTGGCTTTGCTTTGTAGCTCACTCCTTGAACCTCCAAGCTTCTTTCTTCCTTGTTCTCTCCTTCTTTCTTCTTCTTTTCCTCTCAACACTTGAAGAACACTCAAGGCTCCCAAAACATGGTATTCTCTCTCTAGTTTGGCCGAATATGAGGAGGAAAAAATGGTGGTTTAAGTTTTGTATTTATAGGAAAAATGGGTAGTGGACCTAATAATGGTTTACAAGTTTATTTTTTAATTTCTTAATTTATAATTGGTTGCATGAGAGGTGGAGAGAGTTTTAGAAAATTGAAATCTGAAATTTTGAAAAAAAATTCAGTGGGAATTCGGCTGGGGTGTGTTTGGGTGGTTTAAAGTGCTTTATTTTGTTTTAATTGCTTTTGTGGTGTTTTGGCACTACATTATTCAAGAAAGTATTTTTTAAATTAATTTGATGTATCTTTTTGGTCTTCTAACTTGCTAAAATAAATTATTTTAGTGTTATTATTATCATCATAATTTATAAAATTATTGACAACAATTAATTGTTTAAATATAGGCAATTAAGCTACTTTAACTTGTTTTGACTAGATGTGACTTTTTGACTTATTTAAGTGTGTAAGAACTTTAATAATAATTTGTTTGTCTTTATTGGCCTATAATATTATATTAGTATGTACATTACGTTTATAAAAAGTCTTGGGTCATAATAATGCTTAATTTATATAACTTTTTCTCATTTTTAGCTTAAAAAGGCAAAAAAGTCACTTTTTGGGCGGAAACTCCAATGTGGCCAGCCACTAAGGGAATCTTTGTCTTTTTTGGATGTTATTTTATCTTTTATTACTTAATTTTATTTAAATATCTGATTTAGAATGCCCATGTGTCAAATTTAAAATTTTTAAGACTTTTTGCTGTAGTAGGGGTAAAATAGTCATTTATCATAATTATGAGAATTTTTAATTTTTTTCTGATATTTCATGTTATTTACTTAATTCAGGATGTTAGGAGTCTTCTCTGAGTATTAGGATTTTGCCTCTAAGCATTTCCTCTCTTTAGGATTTCCGAATTGAATTAGGGTTTTCAGGCCGAGTTAAGATTTTTGATCTTTTAGTGACGTAAGATCTTATCGGTATACCATCGCTAATTCTAGGGTTTGGGTTTGAACGCTACACTAGTCGCTATAAACTGGGTTGTTACAACTAGGGTCTATACTGGGGTGTTACAAGTTACCCAACTATGAGCTTTTCATTTGTCTTAATAGGGGAGGTTTCCTTTTAAGTGGGGGTTTTTTCTTTTAAAGTTTTTGGGCTGAGTCTCAGATTTTTAGCACATACCACTCGTGCTTGGTAGAGAGTGGCCATCATTCCATCACATTGCTATTCGTGCATTGCGAATTGAGGTTAGGGTACCGTCAGAACTCCCAGTCGTGAGGTTAATGACTACTTTGACACTGTTGGGGTTTGGGTCTAGTTTTAAGAAAGTTATTTTCATCTTTTAATTGTGGCGGTTGAGCCAGGACCATATTTCTATTTATAGTACGGAGAAGATTCTGTATAATCTGTAATGTTTCATGATCAAGCAAATGCATCAATTTTTATGTTTTTGTGAAAAATGTGATGAACTACTTTTAGTAAGAGCTTTTAGTTATCCTTAACTAAGTAACTGTCTTTTCTATTCATTATAATGCTTAGTGTGTTGTCCTGTAACCTTTGTGGTTGCAGATACCAAGAACGGCTAGGAGTTGGTCCACCACAGGCATCGTCAAGTAGTTTGGGATTTGGTGTTGGGAATCATTTTAGTTAAGTTTTCTTTTATTTAATTTTTAGTTTTGGGCAGAGCTTCATGTATAAGACCTAAAGGTTTTTGATGTTTTAGAAGTAATGTATGCCCTTGGGATGGCAAATCCCTAGTGACTCATGTTTATCCTTTTTGAGATAAAGGCTTGTGGTTGCTTAGAAGTCCTTATTTGGTCTCTTATTATTTTTATCTCTTGTCTTTCTCTTAAGCCGTTGGACTGCAATGGGACCACATTCCTCTATATAGGTTTAGTGCCTTGTAGGAGTAGAGTGTTACATTTTGGTATCAGAGCTCTAGGTTATAGGTTCTATAGACTTATCAGAGTGTGGTCTATGGTTGATCGTAGGTTAAGTCCGTTGTCTTACAGTTTGTTGTGAAGAGTGGTTCAGGCCTGGGGTTGTCATACCTTTACCATCGGGTATCTGACAGATTGGCTTTGTGATCCATTTGGAAAACGCTTTCTGCAGGCGCAGGGCCCTAATTGGAAGTCTAAGCAAGTTAACAAATTGGGGAGATAACCCAGAAGGGGTCTTGTGTTGCTGTCAATTTGCAAAGTCTAAGTAAGTTATCAGATTTGGGAGATAACCCGGGAAGTGCCTTGTGTTGCGTCGATTTGTGATGTCTAAGTGCGTTATCAAATTAAGGGGGATGACCCTTGTGTCATTAAAACCTTTCGTAGACAGTTCGTTCTTATCCTTATGTCTATAAGTTGGACTCTTGTCTTGAGCCCTGAGTCATAGTTTCCCGACGATAGGAAGGAGCATGGAGAAACTCGGACGAAGCATTATTCAACCCAAACTAGTGTAATGAGGCACGATAAAAAGAATCTTTGCAAGTGGGACCAGTATAACCTGACCCAACCACTAGGATGTAGGAGGCGATCGTAATACTGACCGAATAGAACGTGAGTTGGATCACAATGCAAGCTGAGAGGAACAGTAACTCATTAATCAAACATTTTGAGGATCTGGGTGCGAAGGAGTTCATAGGAACCCTTAGCCCCACATAAGCAAAAAACTGATTGAAGGACACCGTGCGTATTCTGGATAGGTTCGAGGTAGATGCAGATAATAGGATTGACCTCATAGATTTTATGTTTAGGAAATAAGCGTACCACTGGTGGGAAGCCACATAGCGGTTACTAAAGATGCTATTGGAAGGAGTTGAACCTCATGTACCCCAGAGAATCACTTGAGATCATTTTGAGAAAACGTTCGATGTGCAGTACAAGCCCATAAACTACAAACATGAGAAGGAGTAGGAATTCATCGATCTGGAACAAGGAAGGATGACCGTGGCAAAACTCAAGATGAAATTTACAGAGTTGTCATGATATGCCACCCAGCTTATACCGAATAAGGAGACAAAGTGTATAAGATTTATGAAGGGACAAAGTTTTCATATTAGAACCAGGATGATGGTTCTCGAGGTGAACAACTAGGCAAGACAGGTAAACGTAGCGTAAGATGAATTGTAATGTGGCCCAAAAGGACCGATAACTCTTTAGTTAAACAATTCAAGAATTTGGGTGCCAAGTAGTTTGTGGGAATAGCTAGTCCCGTTGACATTGAAAATTTGTTGTGGGGTGGAGTGTGCTTTTTAAACAGACTGAGTTGTTCATGTGTTGGGTTCTTAAGTATTGATTTATATTCATTTGACATCTAGATTGTGTAACTTGTATAGAGTTGGTATTCTTTTGAAAACCTTTTGTGATGTGACTCGATAGAGCAAACTTGTTTAGAATAGTGCATAAATGTTGCGTGTATACAGAAGGAATTTTCTCATAAGAATGTGTGGACTCTATGTATGAGAAGCTGAAGGGTGATATAATTTTATTGTTTCTGGTGGAGTTGCGAAGCAACTTAGTGTGAGTACGTGGGAGAAATAAGTATTTGGATGAGAATAGTGAAAGCGTAAGTGAAACTATACGAATTAATGGGTATGGTTTTCGTAATAAGCCTTGAGTGAATTGAGTGTCTTGGTAAAATGCAGGTAAGATGAAATAGTTAAAGTGCGAAAGTGGTTCTTAGTTCGGTTGTGTGGTAGAGAATGTGTGAAGGGATTTAGTGATGATGGCAAGAGATTTTAGAATCAGGGGTTAGTATTATTCGGTTAAAGAATTGTTGGGTGAGTGATACGTATGTGAAGGAAAGATGCGATTGTATATTGTGTTATGACGACGGTTGTGATTGGGTTCGTATGGGTAAGCATATACCTGTGGAGCGTTTAGTCCATGTGGTATGTTTAGCCCTAGTGGTGTATTAGGTTCAAGTAGCGGTATTAGTCTTGATGGTCGCAAGGCTAGAGTGGTAATTAAAAGTGTGTAAAGATTGTGTGTTAAAGATAGAAGATAGGGAGATATTGGTAGATTTGATGCCTTCGGTTATGTTAGAGTTTGATTTGATTCTTGGGATGGACTGGTTGTCATCCTACCATGCGTCACTATATTATTTTAGGAAAAGAGTAATCTTTAGGATACCCAGGGAGGAGAAATTCATTTTTTAAGGGGACAAGAGTAGAACACCTATTCGTATCGTGTCAGCCATCAAGGCTTCGAAGATGTTAAAGAAGGGTTGCCAAGGGTTTTTGACACGTGATGAACGTAGAGATGGAAGAAAAGAAACTTTCGAAGGTACCAATTATTTGTGAGTTTCTAGATGATTTACCAGGATTATCCCCAGACCGAGAAGTGGAGTTTGTAGTCGATCTCTACCTGGGCACAGCGCCCATGTCTATTCCTCCCTACAGAATGTCACCTGCTGAGTTACTAGAGTTGAAGGAACAATTACAAGAGTTATTAGAAAAAATGACCTAGTGTCTCACCATGGGTAGCACCTGTGTTGTTCGTAGAAAAGAAGGATGGAACACTGAGGATGTGTATCGACTATCGACAATTGAATAGGACGAACTTTAAGAACAAGCATCCTTTGCCTTGGGCGGACGACCTGTTCAACCAGCTGCAAGGAGCCAGAGTGTTCCCAAAGATAGACTTGAGGGCAGGATACCATCAATTGAGAATGTGGGAGTCAGATATACCCAAGACTGCCTTTAGGACTCGTTACGGGCATTATAAATTTGTGGTGTTGCCTTTCAGGTTAAC
This sequence comes from Heliamphora exappendiculata, assembly GCA_034768845.1. Lineage (NCBI taxonomy): Eukaryota > Viridiplantae > Streptophyta > Magnoliopsida > Ericales > Sarraceniaceae > Heliamphora > Heliamphora exappendiculata. The sequence goes on from JAOTRH010042056.1 coordinate 11,046, forward strand.
AAATGCACCTGTTGTGTTTATAAACCTGTTGGACCGGGTGTTTAGAAGCTTTCTAGACCAATTCGTGATTATGTTCATAGACGACATTAGGATATATTCACAGAGTGAGGAGGAACATAGGGAACATTTAAAGATTTCTTTGTAGATCCTAAGGAAGCACTAGTTGTGTGCAAAATTCAAAAAGTGTGATTTTTGATTGGATCGAGTGGTGTAGATGGGTATGTTATATCTAGAGAGAGAATAAAAGTGGACCCAATGAATGTGGAAGCGGTAATCAATTGGAAAAGGCCAACTAACAGATATGAAGCTTTTGGGGTTAGTTGGTTATTACCGGCGTTTTATTTGGGACTTTTCCCTGATTGCGAAGCCCTTGACTCGTTAACTCAAAAGAATGTCAAGTTTGAATGGTCCAATGGATGCGAACGAAGTTTTCAAGAGTTGAAGTCCAAAATGGTGTCAGCGCTTGTACTTACCCTTTCGTCAGCTAGTGAGGGTTTTGTTATTTATAGTGATGTGGCACACCAAGGTTTGGGTTGCGTATTGATGCAACAAGGGAAGGTTATCGCCTATGCGTCCAGACAATTAAAATCTCATGAGAAGAATTACCCTATCCACAATCTAGAGTTAGCTACAATCGTCTTTGCGCCTAAGATATGGAGACAATATTTGTACGGCGTCCCTTGTGAGATCTTTACAGATCATCAGAACTTGAAATATATTTTCACCCAGAAAGAGCTGAACTTGAAGCAAAGGAGATGGATGGAGTTAATTAAGGATTATGACTATACGATTCACTATCATCTAGGGAAGGCAAACGTCGTGGCAGATGCCCTAAGCCGAAAATCATTGGGAAAAATTGCACATCCACGAGCGGTACGAGTTGGTACTTTTTTTGAAATGCGAACGCTTAGAACCCATCTTGCCATAGGAAAGAATGGAGACCTATTAGCAACTCTGAGCGTAAGACTAACCTTATTAGATCAAATTCGAGCAGCTCAATTGGCGGATAATCAAGTGGACAAGATAAAGGCAAAAACAGCAACTAAAGGGAAGACAGAATTTGAAGTTCGAGATGATGTATTGTGGTTCGATCATAGAATGTATGTGCCCAATAATATGGGAGTTGAGGAGGAAAATCTTAGATGAAGCACATAACTCAACATATACCATGCACCCGAAAAATGCGAAGTTGTATAGAGATTTAAAAGAAAGATACTAGTGGAGTGGGATGAAAAAGAACATAGCGAATTTTGTGACAAGATGTTTAGTATGCCAGCAAGTTAAGATTGAACACCAGAAGCTGGCCGAATTCCAATCTTACAAGAAGCATTGGGGACTACTATAAAGTTTTGCACAACTTTCCATCCGCAGGCTGACGGTCAACCGGAGAGGATAATTCAGACCTTAGAAGATATGCTTAGGGCTTGCATTCTAGACTTTGCTGGAAACTGGGAGAAACATTTGTCGCTGGTTAAGTTCACATATAACAATAGTTTTCAGTCAACCAAAGGGGATGGCCCCTTACGAAGCGTTGTATGACAGGAAATGTTTAAGCCCAATTTGTTGGAAAGAAATCAGAGAAAGAAAGTTGCTTCGACCCGAGATAGTTCAAATTTATACTGACAAGATTAAGTTGATCCGAGAGAGATTGAAGCAATCGCAAGACAGGTAGAAGAGTTATGCAGATAATGGGAGAAGTGACCTAGAGTTTGTATTGGGAGACCGTGTGTTCTTGAAGGTACCACCATGCAAGGGTATGATTAATTTAAAAGAGTTTTGCCCTGTGAGGGTGTGTGTAAGCCTGATAAGGGTATGTGTGTAAGTCCTACAAGGGTATTGTGCGAAGCCCGGTAAGGGCGATGGTTGGTCTTCAAAGGCATTGAGTTGTAGTTCCTTTTAAGGGTGAGAATTAGCTTATAATGTCATTTTGAATTATTGAATAGGATCGTGTGTTAGAAGTTATTAGATTGAACTGTGGCTTTAAAGCCTTATCATGAGAAATATCCATGTCTCTTCGAGCAAGGTATATAATTTCGAGGATAAAATTTTTTAAAAGATAGTAGATTGTAATAACCCGAACTCAAGATACAAATAGAAAATAAAAAACATCTCAAAATTAATAAAATCTCGGACCTAAGTTCAGTGAGAAGAAGTAGCCGAGCCGTTTAACCTTTTCGAGCCCAAGACCCGGGATAAAGTAGAAACCACACAAGCATATATGAAAAACGCTAATATTGAGAGTAAGAGTTCAAAGTTATAAGTCCAAGTTGTTTAAGATAAGAGTTAAACTCGAAAGGTCAAGGAAACGAACTTATATGAAAATACTCGAATTTCCTTCTATTATTAAATAAAGAAAAAATAACTAATATATATATATATATATATATATATATATACACACAGGCACACACACACTCAAGTAGCTAACCTATATATACATATATATATATATACACACACACACACACACTCAAGTTGCTAACTTAGGAGAATGTGCCAAACTTGGTGGCCAAGTTTTGCAAACTCAAGTTAATTTAAAGTAACTAAGGTTAGTTAACCCATAGTTAAGGAAACTTCTTAGAAAGCTTCCTATTTGACATTTGTCTATAAAAAGAGATCCAATCCACCCTTTTTTCATTTTGTGTGTAAGGCAATAGTGAGGAGAGGAGAAGAGAGAGAGAGAGAGAAGAAGAAAAGAAGAAGAAAGAAGAAGAGGATCCATGGAGCTTGAAAGCTAAGTCTAAGGTGTTCCATCACCAAGAAACAATTTATAAACAAGGTAATCAAGGCTCTAACACTTCTAATTTTATATATATCAAATACCCATTTCATTATTTTCAAACACAAATCTAAGATCAAGAACCAAAAACTCAAAAATAAATGCGTCGTGGTTGGATTTTTGGGGCTGTTGGATTTGAATGTTGAGTTTGTGAGTTGGTATGAGTTTTACAATGAGTTCCATGACTTCTATAAGCTTTGAAACATTGATATATTGAAGTACAACACATGTATATAACGAAGATGGGTCAAAACCTTACACACATGACACTAAGAGTCTAAAACCAAAATAGGCTTGAGTTTTGGGCATTTTGAGCTTTCTACCCTCATATTTGGAACATCATAACTCAATGTAGAAAAATACTATAAGTGTGTTATTTATGTCCAGACCTAGGTTTTTGTGTTCTCTTTCATCCAAAATTAGTTTGAATGCATTTGAGTGAGTAGAACTCGAGATATTACAATTCTACCAAAGTGTGTCGGTTTCAGACCAGAAAACAATCATACCTAAAAACCCTAATTTAAAATGAGATCCGAGATTTGGCCAAAATATAAAACTTGTAAATAACATGTATGTCTACCTACCCACCAACAATGAGCCCAATATATTGAGTTTTGATGGGTCAAAAAGCCTCTGAAAGTTTCTATTGTGGTTCAGCCATTAAAAAATGCTTCTGCCACATATTTTTGTATAGCCTAAAACCCCTATATTTAATGACCTACTCTAAAAGTGGTCTACATGAACATTGTAGCTAATACGTTGAACTACTTTTTGTACAAAAAACAGACCTCGATTCCTCGGAAAAGTCCCTCAAACCCAATTCAAACTCTCTGTCCAAAATCAGTTCAACTGAGGGTTTAGCGGCTGACAGAACCTATTTTACGAAATAGGTTATATCTCTAAATTATTTCAAACAACTACCCTTAGAACCCTTCATATGACTTGTAGGGGACTTGTTAGACTAGAAAATATCAAAAAATGGGATCATTTTGACTTGATTTAATACCCCAAAACCAAGATCAATAGAGACACTTTTTTGGCCAATTTTCTCTGCAAGTGCTGAACCATTTTTGTTTCTGTCAAGTTTTTCACCTAGTTGCCTTAGGTTTTGGCCTTGGTGTAAAACATAAAACTTATAGAGAATATCTTAATCTAAATCGTCACCAAAAATTATAATCCAACTCAAAGTCTATGTACCTAAAAATATTGCGGTACTTTAAAGTTTTATGATTAAAAGAGAGTAATAAATGCTTAAGTTAAATCCTTAATCAAGTGAAGGATTGGGAAAGTGCATAGTATCCCTTAACCCTAAAAAGAAAGTAACCATCGTCCCAAAATCAAGAAAACATTCAACGGTCCAAATCATTTTAGTACTTCACACTCTAAGAGGGGTAGAACTCTGTGTTGACAGTTAAGTCATGTTTGCTTTGAAGCGCATGTTTTGAACTATGACTAGTTTGAGAATTGCATAACCCTGCTATTTTCAAAAACCATGATGTTTTCAATTCAAGTGTGCGATCCATGATATTTTGAGCTAGTATGATGTTACTATGAAATTATGGTTAATGTTGTGTGGGTGTTCCAAAGTGTCAAGTTATAAGGGTTTCTAGCCCTTTATATCCCGTTATGACGGAGGTTACCCAACTATGGGTTTTTCATTTGTCCTTATAAGGGAGGTTTTTCGTTAAGCGAGAGTTTTTATCTTTAAGGCTTTGGGGCAGAGTCCTAGGTTTTTAGCACATACCCCTCGTGCTTGGTAGAGAGTGGCCCTCATTCCATCACGATACTATCCGTGCATTGCGAATTGAGGTTATGGTACCATTGGAACTCTCGGTTGTGAGATTAACCACTACTTGGACACTGTTGGGGTTTGGGTTTAGTTTTAAGAAAGTGGTTTTCATCTTTTAATTGTGGCGGTTGAGCCAAGAACATATTTCTGTTTATAGTACCGAGAAGATTCTGTATAATCTGTGAAGTTTCATGATCAAGCAAATGCATCAGTTTTTATTTTTTCATGGAAAATGTGATGAACTATTTCAGAAATAGTTTTTAGTTAGCATTAACTAAGTAACTGTCTTTTCTGTTCATTATAATGCTAAGTGCGCTCTCCTATAACCTTTGTGGTTGCAGATACCAGGAATGGCTAGGAGTTAGTCCACTACAGGCATCACCAAGTAATTTTAGATATGGTGTTGGGAATCGTTTTGGTCTAGTTTTCTTTTATTTAGTTTTTAGTTTTGGGCAGAGATTCATGTGTAAGACCTAAAGGTTTTTGATGTTTTAGAAGTAATGTATGCCTGTGGGATGGCAAATCCCTTCATGTTTACCCTTTTTTAGATAAAGGCTTGTAGTTACTTAGAAGTACTTATTTGGTCTCTTATTATTTTTATCTCTTGTCTTTCTCGTGAGCCGTCGAACTGCGACGGGACCACATCCCTCTGTACAGGTTTAGTGCCTTGCGGGAGCGGAGTGTTATAGTTAGTGTGGATCACTTCTCCATCTGAAGAGTTCATTGCGAAGCGATTAATTTGGGATTAGGTGATGGTTAACACTTAGTTGTAACTAATTAGTATCCTCTCCATCTGAGTCACTGCTATTATTTACTAGACCGAAGTTATGTCAGCAATTTAATTTTAATTGGCAGATTAGTTGCCTAGATAGTAAAATTAAAAGAAATTGGCATGTTTGGACAAATGATGGATAGTAGACGTCCTTCCATCGAGGCATGCTATTAACAAGAAACCAGGCTGCTGGTGATTTTTTTTAAAAATAGTATAGGGAACCAAACTAATATAAAATTTAAAGTTTTACTCGTCATAATTAATAGTTATTTTTAATTATGTGATTCTTAGGATTAAAATGGATTTCAACCCACTCGCTTCAATACTCAAAGAAAATAAATTTACGGGACCAAATTATGTTGATTGAAAACAAAACATAGCCATTGTCTTAACTGTCGAGGACTATAAGTTTGTATTAACTGAGATATGTCCACCGGTACCTGATGTGGGAGTGACCGAACAGTAAATCCAAGCCGATCAGAAGTGACAAAAAGCTGATCATATGGCTCACTGTTACATTTTGGCTTCAATGTCAATTGTTTTGCAACATCAGTATCAGTCTATACCCAGTACCTATGACATGATTATGAACCTCAAAAAAATATTTGGGGATCAAAATCGTGCTACTAGGCAGGTGGCCATAAAATCTCTAATGAATGCAATTATAGCTGAAGGCACCCAAGTTAGGGATCATGTTTTATAGATGATCAGTCTTCTTAATGAACTAGAGATCCTAGAAGCTAAAATTGATAGAAAAACCCAGGTCGATATCATACTTCAATCGAAAGCTGTAAGCAGATGAACCTAGTTCGGATAGAGAGTTCTAGGCCCCACTCGATCTTTCGTACTGGGTTACTGACTAGGCCCCAGGTCGCGGCAAATCGGCTCAACTCTTCGAAGAAATTGACGTACTGGGTTACTGACATAGATCCTTGTTTTAGTTCCAGAAATTCTCTGACTTGTCCTTGTCGAAAGGGAGCTGGGAAGTTTTTCAAAAATAATTCTTCAAACTGATTCCAAGTTAAAGCTGCCACATCTTTGGTGTTGTCTATCATAGATCACTAGTAGTCGTCCTCTCCTTCTAGTAGGTGTGCTGCTAGAGCTACTCGATCGGCATCGTTCTGCACTCCTATGGAGTTAAATAATTTCTTGACAGCTCTCAGCCATTCTTCAGCTACTCTCGGTTCAGCTCCTCCCTTGAACGTAGGGGCTCGCTATTTTCTGAGTTCTGATAAGAACTATACCCTATCTCGGATGTGAGGACGGTTAATGCTGGTGGCAAGCTCACGCAAAACCTGGGCTAACCCTAGCGCTTTTTCATCTACGGGTCCGTTTGTTGACCGTTAATGGTTAGGTCGTCTACCTGCCATCTGAATAAAGAGGGAAGGTGTTGTGGCTGGTGAGTCTTCTTTTTAAGGTCTTAAGTGTTTCTAGGTTTTAGGATTTCAGGGAGTTAATTTAAGACTTATTCATTTGTATTTCTTATCATTCCAGTTCGAGTACAAATAGTGATTACAAAGAGCGAGGCAAATAATACATAAGGGCCCAACAAGAATAGGTGTACATAAAACCATCGGAGTTTGACTGTGTAATCCCATGTTACTTCCAAGTTTCCGTTGCGTTTCCATTGTACTTCCACGTACCACACTCTAGCGATTCCCATGCGAGCTTTATCAGTGATGGCGATAGGAACCTTCATGTAGGTCTCTGTTAAAGATGCTGTATGAGCTCCTACTTAGCAGTTCTTACTGTCGGTTATTGGTCTTCAAAATACGTTAAGCACGGACGCTGGTAGACATTTTGTGCTTTAACTCCAGGTAGGATCTGCTTTGCGACTCGATGATGCGCCGGGTGATTCTTATGAGGATGCGCACAATCTGAGTTTTTCGTGAAGCGCTAAACTCTAATAACTATTGTTTCTCATCGATCTTGGTCTTAGAAGAGGCGACTTGGGGTGGCGAGTGGTCAAACGTTTAGCTGTGGATTTCGAATGATGTACTAAACTACACGATACATGGCTGGTGGTTAGAATGGCTTAGGGAAGGTAAACAAATCATTTACCGAGATTCAATGGATGATTCCTAAATGGTTCAAAAGATAGATCGAATGAGGTCAAATGGTCACGGTTAAGGCAGTCACCGTTGACACAAATTGAATGGTTATTTGGGGTTTAAATGTAGGTGAAGCAAGAGGAGGACATTGAATAATACCTAAACAAATATCCTTGGAACTAACCCAGTACAATTAGTTATGATAAAAGAGATGTTAAGCATTGGGTAGCCAAAGTAGATAAGTGCACTGAAGTTACATCGGTCTAACGTACTTCAATTCAAGTATCTAAGTCTACTTTCCTGGTAAGGATTTCAAGAGTGTACAAACGAATTCACAAAAATCACTACAATAGAATGTAGTTTCAGAATCGAGAAAAGATGAACTATGGAAAAGATTTTTTTTTCAATGTTGAATGTTCGGAACGGGTAATTAATAAAGAATTGATATCGAGTTCTACAAAAGAAGAGTTAGTTCAAGGAGGCTGACTTGAATTAGAGGAGAATCAAGTGCAAATACCAGTCATCATTAAAGCGTGAAATCTTGAGGACAAAGGTGTTTCCTAGGATTGAATTCCTGATAGGATTATCAACAAGACTTGGGTGCATAAGGGTTACCGACAAATGACACCTGACGGTACCGTTGAGGACTGAGGATATAAGAAGGAATGATACACAAAGAACTTCAGATAGGTACAAAATTTAACAAAAAGACTTGGGGTAAACAAGAAAGGAACTTATAAGGATGATGTTATGGGGTTCTAACGGTCGGATGATATCTGAAACTTCTCTTAGTGCGTACTCCCGTCTACCCCCCTTAAAATAAAATAACTTGTTACACAAATCTCTGATCTTCGATCTCGATGCTCTTACTCGTCCTTCGCATATAGATTCCCTGTAGATTTTGATCCCCGTAACGTCCTAACACGACTCGCTATAATACTTGGACGCAGTAGATTTTAGTTCTTATAATGTATAAATGATAATTATAACTAATACAACACACCCTATAGAGCTTCTATGCGACAGAACGCATAGTTTCCCACAGCCCAAGGCTTGAAGGCTCACTAAATCTAGGTTCTGATACCAACTGAGATGCCCCGTCCTCCGGGCACGTCAGGACATACATAAGTATAGATAAGGAGAATATTTTAGCCATTCATTTATATTTGAATATCAAAAATAGTACACCATTAAGAGTTTGAAACTGATTAAAAGTACATAACGATTACAGTTTCTCCAACGGATTCAATAAAAATTTACAATACGCTCGTGGAAACCGAACAAAAAAGAACAAATGGTAAAAACTCAATTCTTCAGCTAGCATTGTCGAGGTCTGCTCGCTCCTGTTACTCACTTTGCTCTTCAATTCTGTCTTCTTCTTCGGGGGTAACTTTCTCAAAGAACTCACCACACTCACATGTGGCACGAATGCCATGAGTCAAAGTCCAGAAGCAAATTTCATAAACCGTCTAACAAACTCATAAAAAAATATCGCACAATACATATCGTATAGTACCCAACACAATTTAAGTCCAAAGAGACAGATAATTTAACTTTTTCAACAGGGTAAGCATATATAAGAACAATTGTGCGATTGCGCGATGCAGATAAATGCAATGTAGATGCCCAACTCGACTTTTATCCAGAAATAAAAATAGGAGTTCCACTTTAG
>JAOTRH010042067.1:0-20108 GCA_034768845.1 Heliamphora exappendiculata
CTAAATATTATTTTCAAGTATGTAGTTTTTCTTTTTGGTGCATAATTTAATGAGTAATATTTAACAATTGAACTTATTATAAATTGTTCAATTAAAACCTTGTACAGGCCAACTAACTAATGAAGAAATTAATGACTGAGAAAATTTCAGTGTTAATTTTAAAAAGCATGAAAATCTTAGTGTTAATTTTGACCAAATTATTTTGATTTTTTAATTTTTTTTATCAAAATTAAAAGTTTAAAAATAAAAGTAAATTATTAAATTAAATTTTATGTTACTTATTTTTGTATTTAGTAATTTTTTAATTTTTAATTAAAATTTTTTATTTTTTTATTTGTATCGTTAAGAGATGTAATTAAACAAAAAAAAAATTATTTCAAAAATGATGAAATATGATTTTTGTTTGAAAAGTTAATAAAAATTATTTTTTGAATTTAAATATTACAAAAATAAAAATATAAAAAAATATAATAATATTTAAAAAATAAATAAAATATCAATATTATTATTCTTAAATACAAAAATATATAAATGTAATTTATCCTGAATATTTCTATTTATATAAAAAGTATGTCAACGCCAAACTACTGAACTACTGAACTCTCTCTCTCTCTACCTATCTCATTCATAAGAGCTAAAAGCCTTTGATCTTTAAACCCCAACAACCACTCCATTTCTTCCCCAACACACACACACACACACACATTTATGTATACATAATATGTAAAGAGACAATGACAATCCAGATGTATATAATGTGTATAGTGATGTGTATTATCAGATCTTGAATTGGTGAAAATATAGATGGGCCACCTAAATCTGCCGTCCTCGAAGCGCAGCGCGCGGCAATGGCGCCTCCTGGATCTGATCACCGCCTTGTTCTTCGCCGCCGTGCTGCTGTTCTTCCTCCTCGTCTTCACGCCGCTCGGCGACTCGCTGGCGGCGTCGGGCCGGCAGTCGCTTCTCCGGTTGACGGCGGACCCGAGGCAGCGCCACCGACTGGTGGCGCTGGTGGAGGCCGGCGGTCACCACCAGACCATCGAGTCGTGCCCCGCCGACGCCGTCGACCACATGCCCTGCGAGGACCCGAGGCGCAACAGTCAGCTCAGTAGAGAGATGAATTATTATAGAGAAAGGCATTGTCCGCCGCCGGAGGAGACGCCGCTGTGCCTGATCCCGCCGCCCCAAGGGTACCGCATTCCAGTCCGGTGGCCCGAAAGCTTGCACAAGGTTTCGCCAAATCAATGCCTTGTTTATAATATAACAAAGATTCCAGGATTTTTTAGGCGTTGTTGTGTTTATGGTACAATTTTTACCCGAATGTTGAATTTTTGGATTTTATGCTTGGTTAATGATTAGTCTTATGCTCTGATTGTTCGAGATTTTTAATTGTATTGCAGTTTCATTGCTTTCCTGGGATTTCTTAATACTAGAAAGTTACATGTGTGTGTGCAGTTATTTTAATTTAAAAATGAAAATGTAGTAGTTATTGTATAAAAGATCAATCTGTCTTTAAAATTAATAAAATAAAATTTATATAAACATTAATAAATCCAATTAGTGTTCTCTCTTTATGTAATAGAATAGATTGGCATTTGGATCATTCTTTTATGAAAAAGTTTGAAGTATAGAGACTGGAATCAGTAGTGGTCCGTGTTCGGTTCTTTGTTTTAAATCTGTGTGACTATCTGAACGAGTAAGAGCTCAAACTTCAGGAATAGGTTGAATCTGTCGAAGTACCGTTAGTGATTGTATTAGTTTCTCTAACATATTGTATAGATTTAGAATTAATTTAAAGTAGAAAAGTTCAGTGGTAAGGTGGACTTCAGTCTTTGGAGAATAAAGATGAATGCCCTGTTGGTTAAGTAAGTGTACAAAAGGCACAACCAGATAAGGATGGATAGAAAGACAAAATATTAGATAAAGCATATAATTCACTACTGCTATGCTTAGACTATGAAGTTTTGCAAAAAAAAAGAAAAACAAGAGAGAAATCCTTGGAATAAGTCTGTAGGACTTCAACAGTAACCGAATTTAGGCCTGTGGCAGGCTATGTGCATTTAGAATTTTTTGATGATTACAAAATTTGAATTTAGAAAAATTCATTAGAAGGAACGATTCAGCATTTGGGGAATGAAGATGAATGCCTTGTTGTTTCAACAAGAGTTACAAAAAGCACAACAGAGTGAGTATGTCTTGCCAAAAACGATGAAGGATGACGAAAAGAATGAAATGCTTGGGAAAGTCGAGGATTCAATTTGTAAACACATGAAATTATTTTTTTGGAAAAGATTGGTAGTAGCTTATTTCTAAAGCGATCTATGCAATCTCCACTATCTCAGAAAATGGTCAATTACTAAATGGTCTCCAATTTTAGACTAAAATAATGGCAATTACTCGTGTTGCATTAGTCAACTTAGAAATTCGTCGGTTGTCGATATCTCTAGAAAAATTGATTTCACGTAATTGAAAGTTGGATCCCTCAATGGTATTGGAGCCTCAATACATTGACTTGAAAGGGCCCAAATTTCCTATCGACGGTGCTGATTCTGCAAAAGTACGGCTAGTGATGTTTCTTTAGCAAATTATTTAGATTTGGAATTTTGCAAGGATTTCAAATTTGAAGTAGAAAGTTTAGAAAGTTTCAGTAGTATATCGATTTCAGCCTTTGTAGAATGAAAGTAAATGTCTTATTAGTTCAATAAAGGTTGCAAAAAAGTACAACAGTTTGAGTACGCCTTACCAGGAACGATGAAGGATAGTGAGAAGAACAAAATGCAGGAGAAAATTGAGGGTTCATTTTGTAAATTGATTAAATCAATTTTACGAAAAAACCCATGTGGAGATGTTTACTAGAAACAAGCAAATCTCCTTCGCAGAGAGAAAATTCTTCAAAACTATCAAGTGAATTTTGTCATGTTTCAAGATTTTGCCAGAAAATAACAACAATTGGAATCAAAAGTAATAAACAAATTTTATTACTTCGATGGAAACATATTACAAGAACTAACTTAATCCTACAAACTGAAAATTGAAACAACTTGAAAGGAAAATTACAATGAAAGTACATAAAAGAAAGAAAAAAGATAAGCAGTTTTCCAGATTGTGTAAAGGTCCTTTCTCGTTTTGCAAATTGGACTTTTATAGATGTTGGTTCATAACCGCCTTTAACTGCTTCCCCATGTCCTTCTATTACGGAGCCTTGCCAGTATTAGGTAGTTATTTATCTCTGAGTCTTGTAACTGCCCTTGATTGCTTCCATGATATTTCTGATTGAAACGTGAATAACCGTCATCTTTATGCGCGTGTGACATATGTCATTTTCATCACTTGGTCACCACGTGTTCCACAACTTCTTCTTGGGTGGAATTGAAAGGAAACTGGATAACTGATTAGTCAGCGAACTTTGATAAACCTTGGATCCCTTTTTTGATGGCTAATCTATGGATGTATTCGAAAAGGAACATGGTTATTGAATATTCGATGAGCCTTTCTAAATTCGATGGGCCATTTGGCCCCTAGCTCTACCTACTATTCTTGGCCCTTTGATTCGACAGGTCATTTAACTGTAATCGAAATAATTTGCTAAAATTTGGTGTAAACAATTGCCCCCCTCATTAATAGGGTTTAGCTTCCTTAACCCAATTAATAATTCATTTAATTGTGGTGGCATTGGGAAGGAGGGATAATGGTTAAATATACTCACGTGAGAAGGAGGCGTACCACTTAAATAGGCACATGTAGAAGCCTTAACGTCATTTGCCACCTTTTCGTCTACACTCGTAACCCTTGCTCTAAAACTCCTGATGCTCTTAAGATTTTCAAGCTCGGCAACAATGGCACCCAAAAAGAGCTCCAAACCTTTTTCTGTAACTCGAAGATTTCCTGTGGACCTCAAAGAATTCGTTGACAAACATGGGAATCATGACATCTTGATTTGAATCCCAATTCGAGTTTAAACTATGTTCTTGGCCCCGTTTTAGAGCCACATGTCCGAATCTTTCTCGTCGAGTTATCCCTTGGCTCCAATTGAGGTTTTTCTACTTCACCAACCTTTCTTGAATTGGACCAAATGGGAAGGACCAACATCTCTGCGCACATGGATAAACCTTAAATTTGACTGGGCCAATTGGGTTTCTCGCTTAACCCCTTATCTTGGTCATCAATGGGACAGCCTGAGCATTAGGGAAACCATTATGCTCTCTACGTACACCATCGATATGAACAAATGGGTCATTGGTGCAGTGGCTTGCTTCTGCTCCACATCCTACAATGCTATGATTCTTTCTTGTGGGCTCATGTCACCCACCATTCTGGATGTCATCCATTTTACTGGCTTCCCTTCGACAGGTCTTGAAGTCAATGCCCTACTGGTTCCTGCCCCAACTGGAGAGGAATACTTGAAATCTTCAGATATGGGGTATTCCGAGTTACTTAAAATCTATGACACCCTTTCCTCTGTCGCACCAGGTTTAAGGAGATAGTTCTTTTCTATCTCTTTGGCCTTTGCCGTTTTCTTCTGGCCACTCCTGGTATCAAAGTTACCAAGGAGTATCTTTCGATAGCCATTTGTTTGCCTCAATAACGGAAACTTGCTTTGGCCCCCTTCGTTTTGGGCACTCTGTACAAAAGGTTATACACCTTTGTTGAGAAAGGGATCTCTAGCAGCTGTGATGGGCCCTTCTGGCTTTTTCAAGCATGGCTTTATGCATACTTCCCCCCAGGTAAACTTAAAATTTCGAACTACCTTGGGTGATCCTTGTTTAAGCTATGCGGAGTATTTTTTTTTCTCAATACTCAGATTTTTCTACATGCTCTTTTGAATATTATTTTTTCATCTTCTTTTCTTTGCCACCCGTTCGAAGTCCTAAGGAATTTTTATCATTCCATCAATTCTAATTTTCTTCCTCTCGATGGACCTTTTTGCAAGTTGACCCTTTGCAACCGTTGTCAAAGAATGATCTTATGCGTCGGGAAAAATTTTGGGCCAATGTTCTAACCCCTAGGTACATTCTAACTGGTGGATTTATCTCATCTACTTCATTTTGCAATTATAGTTTTGAAAATTACTCTCCCAGTCAGCATGCTAAGATGTTCGGACTTATCCAATGAGTGCCTTTGCCTTTTATGCATCATTCGATTCATGTAATTATAAAGGGTAGGTCCACAATAAGAGATGCATACGTGGCAACATCCATCCAAGATGACTACCTAAGGAGGATGCAGGCTTTGAAGTTTGAGGAATTCAAACTTTCCACCTTAACCACTGCAGCTTTTGATTCATGGTGGACCGTCATCTTCCCTACTATTTTTGTTTCTTCCTTGGAAGCTTATCAAGCTCAACTGTCCTATCTTAATCAACGGGGAAGACTTGCAGCTTCAGCTCAAGATAATTTAATCTTCTAATGTTTTCAAATTTTCCTTTTGCTCCACCTTCGAAGGCTCTAACTGACATTCCACCTATTCAGGTGGTTGCTTCTTCCTCGATTCCTCAAACTCAGGTATCTCCTGCCCCTGATTCAGACACCTCATTTGATGATTTGCCTTTGGCTGCTAGGGCCTCTCTCCTTTAAACCCCTTCGAAAGATAAAGGTAAATGCCTATTTGTGTATGTTCCTAAGAAGAAACATGCTCTCTCTAATTACCCTATTTTTGGGTTTATGAAAGATGCCTTTTCAACTGAGAAAACTTTGAAAGAAAGAAAGAAAGAAAAAAGAAGAAGAGAAGAAAACGAGAAGAAGAAAGAAGAAACAGAAAAGAAGAAGAAAGAGGAAGCGGAGAAGAAGAAGAGAGAAGAAAAAGAGAGAAGAAGAAGAAGAGAAGAAAAAGAAAAAGGAAGGAAAGAAAAGAAGAAGAAAGAAGAAAGAAGAAGAGAAGAAGAATGAAAGAAACAAAAAGAGAGAAAATACGAAAGCAAGAAGAAAAGAATAAGGCAGGAAAAGAGAAAAATTGCAGAAGAAAGGAAAAAACAAGAAGAAGAAGAAACACGAAGGAAGAAAGAGGCTGAAGAAGAAAAAGAAGAGGAAACTACTACCGAGGTGTTTTCGAAGAAACGAAAAGCCTCCGGAGTTCCCAAGGCCACTTTTGAAAGAGACATTTCTTTGGCTGAAATTGTTGAAGGCAAAAAGATGAAGGTACTTAAAGTAAACTAGTTGTGTTATCTCATTTGTCCAACTCAATTACTTATATCATCTCTTTGCCTTTGTTGCAGTCACATGGGTCTGCCCAATCAATCATTACTCCTGAGGTGCCTTCTGAGGTACCTTCATTTCCTCTTAAATATTATGTGACATCCCTCACGACTATTGGAATCACGACTATTGGAAATTCCATCGAAGAGGAGCAAGAACACATGTCCTTGGCACTTGTTGTTACTGAGCCTATGGATACAGCCCCTCCCTTGTTGAACCTGTGGGCGCTGTTTCTCAAGCTGAACCTGTGGGAGGTGCCATTCATGTTGCTAATCCAACTAATCCCCCTCAAGGTTCTCCTCTTTCTAGGGCTTCAATCACTTGCACTCAATCTTCTAATCCACCCATCTCTGAAGATAAGGTAAATTGTGATTCTTATGAACTCTTCACCATCTTTTCTTTCTCTTTCTATTTTTAATTTGATGAGCCTTGTCCCAAGGCAACACATGCTATAGAAGATGCTTTGGATATTCTTCTTGGTCGTATAAACTCCTTTACCAAGTCCATGGCCCATGTTTCTGGTGCTCCAAAGCGCACTCCCACTGATCCATTGATTTCCAAAGAAAAGAACCGTTTCTATCATCTTCTTTCTCTACCTTTCGAGGAACTATTTCTCTCGAAGGCTCAAGCGCTAACCTCTTGCATCATCAAAGTTTCAGTGATTGCCAAGGCCATCTTCAACTCAGATCAACAAGCAAAACTTTCTGTCATGGCAACTGAACTTGCTGGCAAGATTGCCTTAGCTCAGTATCACCAAGACACTATTCGTGCAAGGCAATCTTGTATTGATTCCATGAAGACTGTGGTGGAGTCTATCTTTGTCCATCGAAAGAAAGCTCTTCAAATCAAACAAAGAGACCACCTGCTTCAAGAAGAGGAAGCTCAACTAAAGGCTAGGTTGGAACAAGTACTTCTCGAGAGACATGCCTTGAAGCTGGAAAGAGAAGCGTTGATTCATGACACTGAGAGTCTTCTAGCATAAAGGGAGAATAGTTTCTTCAAGATTCAAGCAGCCTTAGAAGATATAGGCCAGTCTCAGTTTAAGTTTAAATCCCTAAATGTTGAATGGGATTTGTTTAAATCTTTTTTTCCTTCCATGTAATTTTAACTTCTGTATATGAACAAGTATGAATGGAAATTTCTTTTAGTGTTCTTCCATTGTTTTCCATATGGTTGGATAATACTTCTTTAAAAATCTCCCATTGATTGTCCTTTTATGTAATTCACTATTGAGAGATTCCAACTTCCAAGTGATATACTCCTTTTGACAACGCTTTAGCTATTCGAAAGTGGCCTTCCTAACTTGGTGACCACTGGCCAAATTCAGTATCTTTCAACCCTAATGGCAGTATGGTTTTTCAAACCAGGTCACCTTCTGAAAAGCTTTTGTTTCTTACTTTCTTATTGAAAGCCCTTTCGATCTTTTTCTTCTGGGCTTGAATATTAGTAAGAGCTTGTAATCTATGCTCTTCGAGGTTTTTCAGACTCTGTAGCTATTGTCTCATGGTACTGGTCATTGCATAAATGGTCATAGTGAACTACCCTTTGTGATTGAACAGTTATTTCCATGGGTAAAACAGCTGTATGACCATATACCAAATCGAATGGGATAGTTTGCATACTATCCCTTTTCGAAGTTCAATAAGACCATAATACTTCTGATAATAATTCATGCCACCTTTGAGGATTATCTTCAATGACTTTCGATATAGTCATTTTTATGATTTTATTGGTGGCTTCAACTTGCCCATTTGCTTGAGTATAATAAGGAGTTGAGTTTATTATTTGGATCGCATACTCTTGAGCAAACTCTTTGGCCTCACTCCCATTAAAAACAATCCATTGGTCCACAGTTATTGATTGTGGTAATCCAAATCGATAGATTATACATTCTTTTATAAATTGTATAACAATTTTCTGTGTTACATTTTTCATGGGTATTGCTTCAGCCCATTTTATAAAATAGTATGTGGCCACTAAAATATAATTATGTTGTTGTGAAGATGGTGGCTGGATTTGACCTATCAAGTCCATTGCCCATCCTCTAAATGGCCAAGGCTTCACAATTGAATGTAGCTGTAAAGTTTGGACTCTCTGGATAGGTTCATGTTTTTTACATTCCTAACATCCTTTAGCATAAGATATGCAATCATTTCTAATAGATGGCCAATAATATCCATATCTTCTTATCAACCATTTCATTTTTTCTCCAACCTAGTGAGATCCATAAATACCTTCATGCACTTTAGCCATTAATTTCATTGTATCAAGTTGGCTTACGCATAAAAGTAATAACCCTTTTGAGGATTTTCAAAATAAATCATTTTCTAATAACACAATTAACTGACCTAAATCTGGTAGTTCTGTCAACAAAGCTTGATGGATTTTTCAAGAACTTCTTAATTTCATTTCTCCAATCATCTTTCACTGGATCATTATAAAAAATTTCTAAAGGGATTCTCTCTTTTTGTAATGACCATTCTCTTTTTCGTATCTGTATTAATTTTTCATTTTGCCCTTTTGGAATCTTGACTCCAGAAACCAATTGTGCCATTTCATTGGCATCATTGTTTTTTAACCTGAACATATGTTCAAACTGAACTTTCTCAAAGTTCAATATTAATTTCTTTATTCTATTCAAAAATTCATTCAAAATGTCATTATGACATTGATAATTCCTATTAACTTGTCGAATAACTAACTGTAAATCCCCAATAACTTTTAAATGAGTTATTCGAAACTCCATAGCTATTTCAAGTCCTATTACTAAGGCCTCATATTCCGCTTGGTTATTTGAAAGGATTTGCTCTTCATCCAATTGAAAGGCAAATTGATACATTTTTCCATTTGGTGCAACAAGAACTACTCCTGCTTCCACTCCTTGATCAGTTTTTGACCATCGAACATGAGTTTCCAGCATGTATTGCTAGGAAGTTTAACTCACATTAGTCATTTTCTACATTTTCTAATGGTATATTTGGATGATTTGCTAAGAAATCAGCCAAAGCTTGGCATAACAGCCTTTTGAGGTATATATACGAGATTATACTCAATTAAGGCAAGGACCCATTTCCCTTGTCTTCCTCTCAAGACAGGCTTAGCCAACATATGTTTAATAATGTCAATTTATGCAATTATATGTGCCGTCGAAGATAACAAATAATACCTTAACTTCATTGCAGAAAAATACAAAACTAAGCACAATTTCTTAATAGATGTATATTTTACTTCGATATCATTTAATCTTCTACTGTGATAATAAACTGCTTGTTCATGACCTTGTTCATTATTTTGAGCTAATAAACTACCTATCGACTGGTCATTAGCAGAAATATATAATTTTAAAGATTTACCTGGAATAGCAGGCATCAAAACCGGAGGTTTGGTTAAATATGTTTTCAACTTTTCGAAGGCTTCCTGATGTGCCATTTCCCATTTGAATTCATCCCTCTCCTTCAACTTAAGTAGTGGAGAGAATGTTGTCGTCTTTCCTACTAGGTTTGTTATAAACCTCTTCAGGAATTTATTTGACCTAAGAAATGTTGGAGTTCTTTTTTAATCGATGGAGGCTTAGCTTCTAAAATAGTCTTAGTTTTATTTTGATTGACTTCTATCTCTCTTTTATGCACCAAGAACCCTAAGAAATTGCCTGCTGAGATTCCCAAGGCACATTTCAATGGGTTCATTTTAAGTTAGTGATATTTCATTCTTTCGAATATCTTTCGAAGATATCCTAAATGTTCTTCTTGTTGGTAAGATTTTATCATAATATCATCTATGTATACCTCCATTATCTTTCCTTTGAAGTCAAGAAATATGGTATTCATTGCCCTTTGATACGTTGCCCCAGCATTTTTAGCCCAAAAGGCATTACTACCCACTCATAAGTTCCTAAAGCTCCTGGGCACCTAAATGTTGTCTTGTAAGTATCATGTGGGGCAATAAAAATTTGGTTACCTGCATGATCATCCATAAATGACAAAATTTCATTATTTGCTGCGGAATCAACAAGCAAATCAACAACAGGCATGGGATATTCATCATTGGGATTTGCTAAGTTAAAATTTTTATAATCTATGCAGACCATTAATTTTTTATTCTTTTTCATTACTGGGACTACATTTGACAACTATTCGACGTATCTGGTTGTTTGAATGAACTTGGCTTTCAAAAGTCTTTTGATTTCTTCTTTAATTAGAAGAATTATTGCATTGTTCATCCTCCTGAGTGGCTGTTTGTGAGGTAAGAAATTAGGCTTGATAAGAAGTCTATGTTCTACAAGACTCTTTTCTAAACCTGGCATTTCTTTGTATTTTCATGCAAAACAGTCTTTAAATTCACTAAGAAGACTTACAAGCTTACTTTTCATTACATGATTCAAATTAGAATTTACAAAGATAGGTCTAGGATCTTCAGTAGATCCTAAATTGACATCTTCTAATTTATCCTGCACTTCTACATTTACATCATCTAACTTCACTGGTGTAGCAGTAAGTTCTTCTATTGTTAATCTCCCACAGTCTTCTGAATCATCATCGATCACACATTCTGTTCAACTGCATGAACAGCTCTTCTCCAGCTTTCGTTCGAGGAAAAACATATAAAGTCTTTCGAAAGTAGACTTTACTGTCTTCTCTTCCCTGGTTAGTTTGTACTCTCCTACTTATAAACATCTCAGCATCTTTTGAGATCCCATCAATCTTTTTCTCCAAGCTTTCTTGCAGGCCTTCTGGGAAAATCCTGACTTCCTCCTTGAATCCTTCTCTTATAACCTGTAATATCAGTTCTCCTAACAAACTCCTTGCGTTGCCATCTCTTCTACAACCATTGAATCCCTTTCCACTTCATATAAAGGAGTCTGGATATTATTAGTTTTAGCTTTAAATGGGTTTCGATCAGCCCAACATATCTCCATTTATTTCTTGCCCTCATCATCCTCTTGTGTCAAGAAAATTAGCGTCTGGTGCAAAGATAATGGAACACATCTATTAGAATGTATTCAATCTTGTCCTAAAAGTATGTTGTAATTGGATGATGAATCAACCACGAAGAATGTGGTAGCCATCTTCCTTCTTCCAATACTTAATGACAATGCTAAAACACCACGCGCTGATGAAGTTCCTCCAGCGAAATTGCTCACTGTGATTTCCGTTGTAATCAAATCTTTCTCCTTTTTCTCTAAGAAATTTAACATTCTCGATGCCAGGATATTGACCACTGCCCCATTATTGATGAGAATTTTGTCTAAAAACTTCCTATTAACCATTGAAGTAACATACAATGGCCTTAGGTGCCTTATTAAGGCTGCCTCAGGTATCAGCATCACCACATGCGATTTCCGTGTCATATCCTTTCGAATGCCTATTGATTGTGACAAAGACATTTTTATTTTGTTTCCTCTTAATTGCATAGCAGCTTCTGACTTGTCTTCAACATCTCCATCAAGACTATCAGGTTGATTTGGCTTTGCATGAAATCGTTTTGGCAGATTCATCATCATGTTGCAATTCACATTTGATGAAATTGAGCTAAACTGAATGGTTGCTAGTTTCTTCCCAAAATCACCTGATCCATCTGAACTCCGATCTTGCCCTTTCTCCTTATCTTGCAATCGAATTCCTCCTTGATCCTCCTCCATATCTGACACTTTCGTTGATTTGTCGTCTGATAGAAGGAGCTTTTTCACTTCGTCGAGCTTTCTAGCCAAGGTTATCTTTGAAGGAGCTTTTTGCCCCCCCAATTCTGTGGTCTGGATGATCTTGTTTAATCTGCTTCAAACATTCCCTTGTCCACACCATATTTGGTGCGTTTCGACAGGGAGAAGGTGGACTTCGTGGGTAGTCTTGGTGTACATCTGGTAATTCTCGTGCAGCAAATTTCCTTTGCAACTTGCGTTTCTAAGAAGTTGTGGCTGGGACATACCATCCTTTTGAAGAAGGGAATTTAGGATGTCTCAATTTCTCCCAACGATCCATGGGTGGAACAGGAGGTCTCACCATTCTTCTTGGAGGTTCTTCGAAAGGCCTTCCTCGTCGAAATCCCTGCTATGGTGTTGGTTTACCATGAGGCCATTAAACTGGCTTTTTTCCATGGTGTTTGATCTCCTGGGTTCCTGGCAAACATGGGACTACTGGGTTCCCATTCACATGAAAATGATCATCATTTGGCCCATACATTTCCACTTCACATGGGCTGAAGATTCTCAGATCTAGACCTTCATAAATCAGCTTAGCTTCAATATAAATTTGCAAATCTCCTCCACCCATTGCATTAAAACGCAACACTGCCTTAGAAAAACATGTTCTCATTTCTTTTTCGGCTATTTCGATTTCATCTTCTTGCACGGCTCTTCGACATATGACGCAGATATACTTTTGGCCGACATGTTCTTGCATTTTTTCCTTGCCTTTATCAGGCTTAGCAACCTCCTCGCGTGTAATTACACTTGGTAACTTTCTTACACCTTTTTTCAGCTCAGCTGATATCATATTTACATTGAGCACGTCAGGAAATGGATCACTGTCAATCTCCATGATCTCTTTTCCCTTAGCATATTGCAGCATCCCTTTTTAAATTAATTCATGTATGGCATTTCGAAATGTTATGCAATTATTGGTAAAATGCCTAAAAGAATTATGCCACTTATAATATTTTTTTCCTTTCCTTTATTTTTCAGGTGGGATTAAGTGTCCATTTATCAAAGTGATGAACATTTTCTTTACCAACTTGTCGAACAATTCATCTGCTTTCGATAAGTCAAATGAGTATTGTCGTAGAGTTGAAAGTTGGTTCCTTTTATTTGGTTGCGTTGACGGTAAACTCAATGGTTTCTCTATTTTTTGCAACGTATCACATAAAATTGGAGTCTTACTAACTATTTGTGTCACGTTCACTTCTACATCTCTTTCGACCTCTTGGTAATAGGTCCTTAGAGAAGTTAATTTCCTCTGCATCTCTTCCTTTAACAATCCTTCATACCCAGTAGCCCTTGAGGCTAACTCAAACATGTCTTTAAATTTCATTCCTTTGAATTTTTTTCTTAGTTCGAAATCTAATCCATTTTGGGCTAATTTCACCAGTTCAATTTTTGGTAAGAACACATGATATCTATTTCTCATTCTTTTAAATTTACTAATAAATTGTTTAGCAGTCTCTGTCGAATATTGTTTTAATTTGGCCAGGTCTGCCATAGTTACTTCAGGTTCAGTTCTAAAAAACTGGGCGTGGAATTGGCTTTTCATTTCTTGCCAATTCTGAACTGAATTGACTGGTAGGTTGATAAACCAAGTAAATACAACTTTGGTCAAGGAGTGTGGGAACAATTTCATTTTAAGACAGCCATTATTTCTTACTTCTCTACATTGTAAAGTAAACATGCCTATGTGTTCAATGGTTGATTGATTTTCTTCTCTTGAAAATAAGGTGAACTCGGAAATTTTGTAATTCCTAGGGAAACCTAAGTTATTCGCCCAATATGGATATGACTTTCGAAATATTAGCCTTTTAGTCCTTTGAAAGGGTAGTCCATATGAACAATCTCTATAATTTGTTCTCGGTTAGCCATAAATTGTTTGTTAATATATTAAGTATTAGTTATGTTAATTATGTTATCTTGTAGGTATACCAACTGTATCTATTGTAGTCTCTCGTAGCTCAATAAATATGTATGTATGTCTCACAATAAGATACACTTATATTATTCTATTCTTCATAATCTAACATGGTATCAAAACCACCATGGAACCCTAGCCGCCAGACTCCTCCATGAAACCCTAACCTTAGTCGCCGTTCACGAATCAGTTGTCTCAGTTTTAGGAGCAGAGGCAGCAGCTCCTGGTGTTGTGTTTCTTGGCCAGCCTAGACTCTGAGTTTGACTCCGCCCGCTCTCAGATCCTGGCTGGGGCGGAGATTCCCACTCTTTTTGAGACGTTCCGTCGTGTGAGTCGGGCAACCCGTCGGGATGAGTTTCGTGGTATATCTCCTATAAAGAGTTCTGATCAGACTGCTATGATAGGATTTCGTGGAGGCTGGAGCAGTTGAGGCCACGGTTGTGGTGGTGGCAAGTTTGGTCGTGGAGGAGGCCGTGATGGTGGTCGTGAGACCTGTATGTGCCATTATTGTGGGATTTGGGGATACATTCAGAGTGAATATTATAAGCTTCATGAGAAGCCCCCACTGGTGGCAAATGCCACAGCTGATCACAGTCAGCAGGACTATGGCCAGATGAGTCCTCGGGGGGCACCTATCCCTTCCAAAACAGGTCGTCGAGTTGACTGCTGCTGAGTATGACCAGTATATGCAAGGTCAGTTTGGGCAGAGTATGAGTTCTTTTGAGTCACCAGCAGCTACTTTTGTAGGTAATCCAACTGCATGTGTGGCCACCTCGCATTCCTGGGTCATTGATTCTGGAGCCTCTACTCATATGGCTAGATCTTCAGGTATTCTCTCAGATTATCAGCGGACTCCTGGTTATGCTAGTGTTTTGGTTGCCAATGAATCGTCTTTACCAATTGAGGGTTGTGGAGTTGCAATACCTAATTCTGCTCTTCCTCTATATAATGTCTTGTATACTCTTGATAACCCATTTAATCTGTTGTCCATTAGTCAGATTACTAATGATTTGGGCTGTTCGGTGACTTTCTTTCCTAATCATTGTGTTTTTTAGGATCTTGCGACGAGGAGGACTATCAATAGAGGCCGGGTCTCAAGAGGTTTGTACCTGCTCAATGCTGCTCTTGCTCAGGCTTATTCTGTATTGTCTTTTTCAGCTCTTGATGTCTATTATCGTCTTGGGCATTCTAATTTGTCGAGTCTTAAAATTCTTTGTCCTACTATGAGTTCAGTGTCTTCTATTGAGTGTGAGTCATGTCGCTTTGTTAAGCATCTGCGTGTGCCTTTTCAATCTCGAGTCAATAAATGAGCTTCTGCTCCATTGAATCTGGTTCATTCTGATGTATAGGGACCTAGTCCGATCACTTCTACGCTTGGTTTTCGTTATTATGTGAGTTTTGTCGATGATTATTCTCGTACAACTTTTCTCTATTTAATGAAGAATAAGTCTGAAGTGTTATCTGTCTTTACTTCTTTCTGTATGAACATGAAAATTCAGTTTGGCACATGTGTTCAGGTGTTGCGTAGTAATAATGGGAGGAGTATATGTCTACCGCTCAGCAGGAGTTTATGGTGGGTCATGATATTTCTCATCAGACATTTTGTCTTGATATCCCCGAACAAAATGGTGTGGCAAAAAGGAAAAATGGGCATGTTTTGGAGACAGCCCGTGCTCTTCTTTTCCATATGCGTGTTCCACATCATTTTTGGAGTAAGGCTGTTCTCACGGCATGTTATCTTATTAATCGCACTCTATCTACTATGTTAGGTGTGCTTCCACGATGTCTGTTTTGGTTCCGTCTTCGCCTGTGCACTCTCTGCCTCTTAAAATTTTTGGTTGTGTGTGCTATGTTCATGGCACTCGACCCCAGGTGACTAAACTCATTGCCCGTGCACTGAAATATATCTTTCTTGGCTATTCTCAACATCAGAAGGGGTATCGGTGTTATAATCCAGCGTTATGTCGGTTTATTGTGTCTCGGGACGTTACTTTCTTTAAGTCTACTCCGTTCTATTATGCATCTCCTCCAGTTCTCTCTCCAGACTCTGAGTCCACTCACCCTCCATCGTTAGACGATCTTCTTGTTTATCGGGTTTCTACTGATGCTCTTGCCACTCTTCTTTTGCTACTCTAGGTGCCGCCTCTTGCAGCCCAACCCTTGGTTGATCCTTATACTGAGCCAGTTCTCCTGTTGGTTGATCATTCTGCTCCACTGGTAAGTGAGCCCTCTATTGCTGGTCGACGCCCCTATCGTACTTATCGGGATCACCCCATTATGTTGACTCCTATAAGGGATTGCCTGCTTCGTTACGTGCTTTTGTATCTACTGTTGATACTACTGATGTGCCTCTCATTGTTTCAGAGGCTCTCTCACATCCTGGTTGGCACAATGCTGTGTTGAGCGAAATGGCAACCTTTGATAATAATGCCACTTGGGATCTTGTTCCCCTTCCATCCAAGAAGAAAGCAGTTGGCTGCAAATGGGTCTACACTGTAAAAGTCAATCTTAATCGTTCCTTAGCTCGCCTGAAGGCTCGGCTTGTTGCCAAAAGTTATGCCCAAACCTATGACGTCGACTATTTTGAGATCTTCTCTCCGGTGTCCAAGATGACGTCTATTCGTCTTTTCCTATCTCTTGTTGCCGTCCGAAATTGGCCTCTTCATCAGTTGGATGCCAAGAATGCTTTTCTCCACGACAATCTTCAAGAGGAAGTCTTTATGGAGCAACCTCCGAGTTTTGTTGCTCAAGGGGGGTTTGATTTGGTCTGTCGCCTTCGTCGCTCTCTATATGGCTTGAAACAATCTCCCCGGTCTTAGTTTGGCCGGTTCAACATGGCGGTGTAACAGTTTTGACTGCAGCAGTCAGGAAAATATCACACAGTGTTCTTTCGTTGGGCTGCTTCAGAATGTATTTTTCTGGTTGTCTATGTTGATGATATTGTCATTACTAGCGATGACAGAACTGGGATTAGTGATCTGAAGGCCTTTCTTCAGACACAATTCCAAACTAAAGATCTTAGGCCCTTGAGGTATTTTTTGGTGATCGAGGTGGCGAGAGGAAAGCGCAGGATATTTATTTCCCAACGAAAATGTGGTTAACATTTTGCGGGACGCTGGTCTTCTAAATGCAAAGAGTGTGGAGTCTCCAATGGATCCGAGTGTGAAGTTTCTCTCAGGTAACGGGGAGGTATTTCCTTACCTAGATAGGTATCGTCGAATGGTGGGTAAACTCAATTATCTAACCACCATGACCAGACCAGATATTGCTTATCCAGTTAGTGTCGTAAGTCAGTTCATAACAGATCCTCAAGTCCCACATTGGAATGTGGTGGTCTGTATCCTATGGTATCTCCATTCTAACCCTGGGAAGGGCTTACAGTTCTGTGACCGGGGTCACTTCCGAACCGAGGGCTATTCGGATGCAAAATGGGCAGGATGTTCGATTGATAGGAGGTCCACATCTGGGTTTTTGGTTTTTGTTGGTGGGAATCTGGTTTCGTGGAAAAGCAAGAAGCAAGATGTGGTCAAAATCCAGTGCTGAGGCGGAGTACAGATCTATGGCGTTGGCAACGTCAGAAATTATGTTGGTTCGATAGATTCTCACTGAATTCGACGAACAACCTAAGGGTCCCACTAAGTTTTGGTATGATAATAAATCTGTTGTCTATATTGCTACGAATCCAGTGTTTTATGAGCGAACAAAACATATCGAGATCGACTGTCATTTCATCAGGCACGAGTATAAAAATAGTACTATCGATTTTGGTTTTGTTCAATCGAGTGAACAGCTTCCTGATTTGTTCACTACGGCGTTACCTGGGCCCCGTGTTCAATATATATTTGTAACAAATTGGACATGATAGATATCTATGCTCCAACTTGAGGGGGTGTTAATATATTAAGTATTAATTATGTTAATTATGTTATTCTGTGAGTATGCCCACAGTATCTATCGTAATCTCTCATATCTCAATAAATATGTGTGTATGTCTCACAATGAGATACACTTCCATTATTCTATTCTTCATAATCTAACATTGTTGACCCATTATTGGGTTAGCATTCATTGGTTGACCACCCATCATAGGGTTAATATTCATAGGTTGTTCAACTTGTGGAATAGGTTGTTCAACTCCAAATAGATTTACCACTGGTAGATTTGGGTAAACTGGATCTACAACATGTGATGTTAAATAGGTTCCTATTAAAGATCTACCAGCATTTGGAGGTCTATAACCTCGTGGACCTAACCTTTGAGGGTTTTTGGGCTCGTAAACAGGGTTATAATATGACCTTAATCCTTGAGAAATTCTAGGCTCGTAAACAGGGTTGTAACATACCTGTTGTTGCAAATACCCGATGTCAGGGCGTGTCTATGGCCCTTGATTCTCTACATGCACCCTTGCCAAGGGCATGTTAACATTTGCCATTTCATTTGATGTGGATCCTGCAGCTGCTATAACTGAATCAGGCCCAATGATGACTTTCTTCATTGTTATCACAAACGTTTGCTCGTCCGCATTTGGATTGCTGAACACTTCAAATACTTTCTGCCTCTCTTGTATAAAGAGCCTTTCTAGGCTCTTCGACCGACCGTTTGTACCACTTGATTGGTCCACATCGTTTGTTGCATTAGCACCATTAGTAACCTCTGTGGAGGCTACTCCTTCCTGCACTGCCTTATCCTTACGG
Source organism: Heliamphora exappendiculata (assembly GCA_034768845.1). Taxonomy (NCBI): domain Eukaryota; kingdom Viridiplantae; phylum Streptophyta; class Magnoliopsida; order Ericales; family Sarraceniaceae; genus Heliamphora; species Heliamphora exappendiculata. Next base: position 18,496 of record JAOTRH010042067.1, read on the forward strand.
GTTTACACTACCATTTTGTTTTTTGATTTAGTATGAGTTCCACTGGGTGTGCTAAAATTTGTTTACTAAAAAAAAGCAAATCTTCTTCGCAGAGAAAAAATTCTTCAAAACTATCAAGCGATTGTGCACTGGGGCTCTTTTGCTGTATTTCAGGATTTTGCCAAAAAGTAACAACAGTTGGAATCAAAAATAATAAACGAATTTTATTACTTTGATAGAAACAGATTACAAGAACTAAATGCAATAACTGATTACAGGAACTAAACTTAATCCTACAAACTGGAAATTGAAACCACTTGAAAGGAAAATTACAATGAAAGTACATAAAAAAAAGAAAAAAGATAGGCAGTTTGCCAGATTGTGTAAAGGTCCATTCTCGTTCTGCAAATTGGACTTTTATAGATGTTGGTTCAGAACTGCCTTTAACTGCTTTCCCACGTCTTTTTATCAGGGAACCTTGTCAGTGTTGGGTAGTTATTTATCTCTGAGTCTTGTAACTGCCCTCAACTGCTTCCATGATGCTTTTGATTGAAACATGAATAACTGTCATCCTTATGGGCATGCGATACATGTCCTCTTCGTCACTTGGTCACCACATGTTCCAGAACTGCTTCTTGGGTGGAATTGAAAGAAAACTGGATAACTGATTAGTCAACGAGTTTTGATAAACCCTGGATCCCTTTTTCAATGGCTACGCTTTGGATGTATTTGAACAGGAAATGTGTTATTGAATATTCGATGAGCCTTTCTAAATTCGACGGGCCATTTGGCCCCTAGCTCTGCCTACTATTCTTGGCCCTTTGATTCGACAGGTCATTTAACCGTAATCGAAATAATTTGCTAAAGTTTGGTGTAAACAAGAGAGTAGCAGATCAGAATTAAGGGGAACTTGAACAATCTTGGTGAACTCTTCAGGTTGCAAAGAGTGGTAGATCAAACTCAAGTAGGAGTAATGATCAATATGGCTCACGCATTAGGGAGAGATTGTTGGAACAGATTGTTGGAACGTGTGTGAAGAATAGTCGTACATCATTTTTTTTTTAAAAGTTGGATCATCAGTATACATTGGATGGACTCATCACTTACAAGCTTAAGCTGAAGCTTTTAAGTGAATCTGAATTTCAAACAGTATATGCTAGGGTCAGTGTTGTGAATGCGGACTTTGTATTTTCTCCTCAACAAATGAAGATGAATGCATTGCCCATTTCAACAAGGGTTGTAAAGAGCACAACAGGGTGACCATGTCTTACTAGAAACAATGAAGGATGGCGAAAGAAATGAAATGCTCGAGAAAGTCGAGGGGTCAATTTTTAAATACACGAAATCAGTTTTTTAGAAAAATTGGTAGTCAGCTTATTTTTAAGTTGGCCTGTGCAATCTCTGTTATGTGAAAAAATACTTAATTGTTTTCTTACATAGCAAAGGTTGCATACGTCAGCTTAGAAATATGTTGACTCCCAATTTATTTGAAAAAACTGATTCCATGTATTTAAAATTTGCCCCCCTATGTGGTGGCTACCTCAAGTGGCTAGAAGCTGCTTTTGCCCCGCATACCCCCAGGGTCCGAACCCTAGGGTCCCCTTCCCCCCTTCCCCACTTAACTACCCAAAAAA
>JAOTRH010042078.1:0-20106 GCA_034768845.1 Heliamphora exappendiculata
GTTTAAACTCATAATTTAAATTTTATAAATTTTTAAATTTATAAAATATAAAAATATGCATGCCAATAAGTCATTAATTTTTGCATTAATTATTGAATATCTAACCAGCATTGTAATGTCATTTAAATTTTTGATTTATATATATAATTAGTATTATATATAAAAACAATTAGAAAAAATTAATTCAGATCCAATTCGGAGAACTTGTATTTTCTTAAATCCTAACTACTTTTTTTAATATTTATCAAATTATATATTTTTTTAAAACTTTTAATATTTCTAGAGCCATATTTTTTTTAAATTATTAATTAGTTGAACAAATATACCCTATTCTCGTATTCAACATTTCTCAGCTTCTTCCCCCAACTTCACCGACTGCTCCTCCCTAGGCCGATCTCACCGATACCTCCTCCCTACGCCGCCGATCTCACTAACGCCTCCTCTCTACGCCGCTGGATCGACACCATCATCCCCGACGAGGTCTACAATCTCATTTCTTAGTCCCACGTGGTCGTCACCCTCGCTCAATCCCCGTCATCCAAATCGCTCGATCTGGTCGCCGACGATCCAGATCTGATTTTTCATTATCGTGACTTTCGCATTGGAGCCGATCTTTGTGTATATCTTCTCATGGAGTTGTAACTTGGATTTGCAGGTACGTTGCCCCTGAATATGCAATGACAGGCGCAATTGGTAGATCCTTCTTTGGCTGGAAACTACGATTTTGATATCGATATTTTGAACCATCGTACCCTCGATTTCCGACGAGAAGATGACCGTTGACCACAGTACGAACCAGATCTGTTGGGGTTTCTCTCTCTCTCTCTCTGGTGGTGGTGGTGGTGGTGGTGGTGGTATTATGGTGTTGGTGGTTGTGGTCGAGTAGTATTGGTGGTGGGGTGGTGGTGTGGTGGTGGTACGTTGGAGATGAGTGGAAGTAATAAAGTCTCATTTTATACCATATTTTATTTTAAAAATAATATTACATTTGTACTTATATAAATAAAATGTCTCATTTATTTAAAAATAATAAAATATTTACATATTTAAATGAACATTCATCTAAAAATGTCTTATTTATATAAAATATTTTATTTTAAAAAATGAGACATTTATTATGAAATGTCTCATTTGTTTAAGAAATGTCGTGAGGCATTTCATATTAAATAAGATAATTTGATAACAATGTTTTATTTTCAGATTTGAATCCTGAATGAGACATTAATAACAAATGAGACATTTCAGATTTATGACTAGAATTTTTTGAGTTCTTATCTATCTCCGATGAATCTAGTAATGGTGGCGGTAGAGAGTGGTGGTGATATGATGGCGGCAACGGTGGCAACGACGGTAGTGGTGGGAAATGGTAGTTGGTGGCAATGACGATGGTGTTGGCGGTGGTGGAAGTAGAGAGTGGTGGTGATATGGTGGTGGTGGAGGCGGCGACGGCGGTAGTAGTAGTGGCGACGACAGTGATGGGAAGTGGCGATTGGTGGCGTCGGTGGTGATGGTGTTGACGAAAGCGGTAGTGGCGATGGTGGTGATGTGAAGTGGTGTTGCGGTAGTGGGAAGTGAATAATATATTAGGAGTAGTTTTGGTACAAAAATATTAAATATAATTTAATAGAATATAATTTTTAGTTGGGACTTATTGAAATACAAGTTGACTAAATAGAACTTAACTCAAAAATTTTCAAAAATTAAATAAAAATATTATAAAAAGTCAAATTACATCTATTCTATGCTATTTTTGTAATGTCAAATATAAATATTAATTGTCAATGATTATTTGTAGGGATAGATTTTAAACCTCGTAACTTAATAGATCATCAAATTAAATTTATAATCTAAAATTCTACAAATTCATAAAATAACGTATAATTATAGTTTAAAAAAAATAATAATAAATAAATAAAATAAAAAGGTCATAATACCCGTCATGGCCAGCCCACTCACCTAGTGCCAAGTGTTCCACTCCAAAATTTAATTTAAAGTAATTTTCATGATGCCAAATTTCTTTAATAAATCAAATCTTGCTAAAATTACCCAATAACCATTTTAATTAAATAAGTTAAATACTAAATATTGTAAACAATTATAAAATAAGTGAATTCTACTAAAACAACTAAAACCATATACACCAAATTATAAATTTAAATTACAATTATATATCTTTTTAAAAAAAACTTAAATTGATCTACACCTTACTACAATAGTAATTAAATCTTACTAAATTAATCCTAAACTATTAAAATAATGTATTAACCGTAAAATTCATAATTTGAATTAATTCTTGAAGAAATTATTTTTATATTTTTTAATCAAACCAATTAAAAAAATATTCTTTTTACGTTTTTAATTATTCTATGTCGTGGAATGCGAGAAGTAAAGAATCAAACATGCAAACTCAACACACAAGATTTTTTATGAAAAAAATTCAACTTGGATAAAAAATCACGGGACTAATCATTGTCTAAGTAAATCAAGCACTAACCAATTGAACGGTTACAAGATATCAACTTATAGACTTTGATCGAATTTTCAATCCAAATGTCTTAAGTTATCTTGTCGAATTCACTTGTACCGTTCATCACTTAATCATCGTAGCAACGAATCCTCAAAATTTCGCACGTATTGAATGCTCAATACTTTTGCACCGGTATAATTCTCTGTCGGTAAACTTAGAACACATTCTAAGTTGAGCACGAACAATCTCAAAATTTTTGAAACTCGAAAAGAACTTCTGATCTGCTTTAGAATCTCTGATTATTGAAATGCAGAAGTTAATTTTCGTAGTTAGCCTATGATCCTTTATATAGGCTTCAAAATCAGGCAATTGACATTTTAATCGAATTAAAACTTTCTGGCGTCCGCTTGAGCGCACTTGGAATCGCTCAAGCAGTAACATGCCAGATTGCATACTGGTTGCACGATATGCTTTATTGGCTTGTACCATCAGTTTTGTTACTTGTACTTTAGTTTTCTGGCTTGAATACAATTCTGATAAAGGACTCTTAATCCAACTAAGACCTACAACTCAATTAAAAGGTTTTAAACAAATTCATTAGATAACTCGTAGAAACCCAAATTAATTAAGAATTCTAAAATTATCCAACTATTACAATTCTAATCTACTTAGGAGTTTTACAATTACTCATACACTTGAATTGCCATACAAATAAAAGACTTTAATTATAAATTAAATTCTTAACAATCTCCCAATTGGCAATTCCAGTTAAGCATAAAAACTCTTAAGTACGTCAGACCCAACGTCTTTAAGTTGAAATCTTTTAAAAGAACTTTTCATGCAATCCTAATTTAAGCAAATTTTATATTTTTAATCTTTATCTCTTGAAAAAACTAAACAAGACTATATCTCTAAACAAGATCAAGTTAATTATTCTTTCCTCTAAATTCTAAATTGTACATTCTCACTAAAAGTTTTATTACTCTCTCCTTCTTAGCATAACCAAAATCCTTCCTTCACAATTTCTCTCTATATCCTTCTGGCGTCATTTTCCTCTTCCAAAAGCAAAACCAAAAATTACAAATATCTATAAATCTTTAAAATAGTAAATGGCAAGAATAATTTATTTTGCATAGGTCCAATTAATTTTAAATATTATTATAAATAATTTATATCTATTAAATTATATCTATTACTTTTAAACTTAAAAAGTAACTATATTTTAGTTTAAATTATCCTTTAAAAATGTTTCAAGATATATATAATATATATATATATATATATATATATTTTTTTTAAAATACTATATAGCAAGAATAATTTATTTTCTACGAGGGCAGCTAATTCTAAAGATAAGTTTTTATAATTTATATCTACTAGTTTTAAATTTAAAACTAACTAATTTTTTGTTTATATTATTCTTTAAAAATGTTCCAAAATCTTTAAACTATTCGAAATATTATTTATTATGTTTTGCTAATTTAATTTGTCTTTTTTGGTCAATCTTATGTATTTTATCATTTATATAAATTTAAAATTTAGTCCATTTAATTATACTAGGTAATTTGATATTTTTAGTGACAAAACATAATAAATAATAATAATTTATAATTACACTAGGTATTTTAATAATTAATAATAATATTTAGTTCGTTCTACATATAAAATTTATTGAACAAAGATAACCAGTGAAATTATTTTTAAAAATCGAAAAATTTGGGAATTTCATTAGTTTGGTAATAACCTTAAAGTAACTATCAATATAAATCATCCTATAAGGTCATACAAAAAAAAAAAAAAAAAAAGTTAACAAACGGCTCCCACCATCCCACTCAAAAAAATCAATGAAATTGTTTTTAGAAATCAAAAGATTTGAAAATTCTATAATTATGGTAATAGTTTTATATTGTATTTTAAAGAATATGAATAGCTACTTTTATTGTTTTGATACATTCCTCTCTCTCTCTCTCTCTCTCATAAATAAAAATTGATATTTAAGCACAACATAAATAAAAATATTTACATAATTTCATAACATGCATTTTTTGTCCAATTCCTTTATGCCTCCATTTTACTTATCATCATAATCCTTTATTATAGTTCAAACATATAAGTTTTCTTATGCATTCCTTTTATCAAACTATATAACTATCCCCACATTTCTTTTGTAATTCTAGCAATATGTTAGATTTAGGGGGGGAAAAATATAAAATAGATGGAATAATTAATAATGTAAGCTTGATATATTTTCTTTTTTAAAAATCATGAGATAATAGATGAAATTATAGTTAGTGTGATATTTCTTTTTTCATGTTTAATTCTGAGGAGATAAAGACAGTCAAATTAGTTTTAGTTATATAAATTGGAATTGGGTACTTATAACACTAAGGGAATACTGCTACTATTAATAACAGAAAATTTGGTGTAAAAATATGATATTTGAGAGCTCTAATAAGAACATACAATGTAAAAGTGTTGGAATCTTTAAGCTTAAATTCCTATAAATAAGATTAGCAGGTTTGGATAGTCAAACGGTAATTCACGTAGATTTTAATCCAAAATAAAAATCACAAAAGAAACAAGAAAAATCAAAATACGCAAGATTTATGTAGTTCAGCTAATTGCTTACCTCCACAAAAGAGAAGAATTAATTAACTATACTCTTTATCGCGGATTACAAGATTCACTCAACTCCTCACAATATACGTGGCCTTAAACTGAGTCAATTTATATTTCTTTATACTCTCTTTATCCTCTAACCTAAGATTCTATGAGTATTTGGATAATTTATGAACGTTCTAGGATTTTGGAGTTATAACCCCCTTTTTGTAGACTTTAAAGGAAACCCTAATATTGGCTAACTCGCGAACGGTCTGCCGTCGTCTGTCCAGACGGAATGAAGTTCTATCGAGATGAAAAATCCTATGTCCTGAACCCATTCGGACGCTCTAACATCCATCCATATGGAAAACACTCTGACCAAAACCATCTAGATGCCTGAACCTCCGTCAAGACAAAAAATCTACTAGCCTAAAACCGTCCAAACGCTCCAGTGTCCGTCAGGACGAAAACGCACCATCCAGATTCGAGTCAATCCCAACAATTACTACCTTGACTCAAATCTTTCAACAATCTTGAAGAACTATTAGCGATCCTCGACCTACACTTTCTTGGGTATGGGTGCTATACCATTCTGAATCTTCAACCTGAATAGACTTGGATTAAATCCCAACTAGATTTGAATTTGACTCTTTTGCAATCAACAGACTTCTCATTTTTGGACAATCTTTCAAACTCCAACTGTTTAGTCTTATGTGAAGACTCCACATTCTCTAACACTACTACTTGCCTCTGAACTGTTTATATACTGCCTGTAGCTTTCTTGTAAGACGGAGGTTCCCTACTTGACTATTCTGGCTACTGTTGACTTGAACCACCATCACCCATTTTTTTCGGGTGAGCTCTTCTAACTGAACTCTACCTTGACTGCTGCACTCTTCTTCGGACTTTCTGACATACTCTACTTACCAACTTGACCAAGCCCTAAATGTCCGTATCTCGTGTCGTTCCATGTTGGACTTAGTCTATGTGATAGCGGTAATTCCACCTATCACTATGTCCCATACCAATTTATAGAGACCATCCACTTTCTGACCCTTCATGATAACTGAAGATCATTTGCTGGTCTTCATTGCTCCATATTTTTCTGTGGACTCATAGCCTAAAGAATTCAATGTTCCTAAATAAACTAAAATTTTCTTTAATCTCATAACATGCTTGACATTTCTCAAAGTCCTTACAACCCCGCCAACATTCTAATTTGGACTATACCAATTTCAACTGGCTGGCACACTGCGTTATTCCCCATTAGAACTGTACCCCGTTGCAAGATTTGTATAAATCAAAATATTCTTTAACTGGACACATATGGTAAAAGTATCGTAAATCTAAAATCTATGATTTTGGAAGAAGGTTTAAATATGAGGAAACTAAGATTACTTCACTTTCTGATTCACCGTCTAATGACTCTTCAACAAAACTGATGGTTTCTGCAGTCGCTTTACCCTTCTTATTTTTCTCCAGATGTTGCTTCAATTCTTAGCACTACATGTTGTAATGACTAGTTTTGTGAAAATAACAGCACTCCCTATCCCTTCTTGCATGTGACTTGGACCAAAATCTACCACTGTTGGAACCCTGTTCACCTGATCTACTCCTTCCTCTACTTGACTCAGACTTAACCATCAGAGCACCTTTTGCATCAAACTCATTGTCCCTCTTCATCTTCTCATGTGACAAAAGCATCTCGGTGACCTCTTCTAACTCTAGAGTGTCCTTCCCGCACATCAAAGTAGTCACCAAATGATCATAGGACATTGGAAGCGATGCCAGAAGGAGAATAATCTTATCCTCATCATCAACCTTCAAACCTGGATAACTTTGTGATGAGCATATTGTATATATTCAAGTGTTCCAATAGATTTATACCTTTCCGTATCTGTAGTCCATACAATTGCTTCTTCACGTACAACTTGTTGGCCAGATTCTTCTTTATGTAGAGATCTTCCAGTTTCTACCAGATCTCTTGGGCTGTTTTTACATCAAGCAAATTATGAATAACTTCATCTCCCATATTCAATCGAATTGAACTTGTGGCCTTGCAATCAAGATCATCCCAATCGTCATCTGACATCCTCTCTGGCTCCTTCACCTTGCCAAGTAATGCCTTGGATACCACTTGCTGGATCAACAAATTCTTCATCCGTCTCTACGACAGGGAGAAGTTATTCTTACCATTAAACTTTTCGACTTCGTATTTGATGTTCGTCATCTTTTCTGCAACTTGTGATTAAGCTAATAACCAACTCTGGTCTTCCACCACGGCTTTGGATCTTCAAAACCTTGCTCTGATATCACTTTTTGGAATTTTTTGACTTAAGTCCCCAAAAATAAGATCAACAGATTTAGGTAGCCAAACGGTAACCTACGTAAACTTCAATCCACAATAAAAATTACAAAAAAATAAAATAAATAAAAACAACCAAAATACTCAAGATTTATGCGGTTCAGTTGGCTGCCTACCTCCACATGAGAGAAGAATCAATCCACTATACTCTTTATCACGGATTACAAGATTCACTCAACTTCTCACAACATCTGTGACCTCAAACTGAGCCATTCTATGTCTCTCTATACTCTCTTTAGTCCATAATCTGAGCCTTTCTGAGTATTTAGACGACTTATGAATGTTCTAAAATTTTAGAGTTATAACCCTTGTTTTATAGGCTTTAAAGGAAACCATAAAATTGGCTAACTCACGCATGGTTTGCTGTCGTCCGTTCGGACGGAATTAAGTTCTGTCCGGACGAAAAACCCTCTGTCTCGAACCCGTCCGGATGCTCTAACATCCATCCGAACGAAAAACCCTCTGGACCAAAATTGTCCGAATGCTCAGACCTCCGTCCAGACGAAAAACCTACTGGCTTGAAACCGTCTGGACGCTTTAGCGTCATGAAAACACACCATCTAGATTTGTCGACCAACTCAATACATCTATAGTATATATTAATTATCGTATTTTTACATATGATAAATTCTAATATCAACAACAACAACAACAAAACACACACACACACACACACACACACATATATATATATATATATATTTATAGCTATATAAATTTTATATAAAAAATAAATTATAGTATTCATAATTTTGATTGCTAGTTTAATATATTGTGAATATCTTGTTAGATAAATACGTATTAGGAATGTTATTATTAGAGATATTTAATTATATTATTGTTATTATTATTATTAGATATTTATTGTTATTTTAAGTAAGATTTTTAAAAAAAAATTGTAATAGATTTTTATGTTATTTTATAGAAACAAATTTTAAGAACTAGTCTCAATGTTAACTAATCTTTTACCCAATTAACCCACTTAAGTCCTAGGTTTTCTTATTGCGAAAGAGACACCAGGCTTAAATATATTTTTGACCGACAATAGATTGAACAAAAAATTGCATTGGTAAAAATAAAATAACTCTCAAAAAATAGCAAAGAGCACTCACAAAATAAATAAAAAAACAACTTTCACAAATCAGGAACATCAAACCTCTACTCAAGAGAACACAAACTCTTACGAGAGGAAGATTCAATATTACATAAAAAAAAAAACCTCATATGCTATTGCTCCATAATCTTTCTCAAAAAAACTATTACCTCCACCTCTACTTTACAAGATTGATATTTTTTGACTGATCTCTTAACATGAAAAAAAGAGATAAATGGCGTTATACTACGGTCTGCAAACAGATCTAAAATTAGATCTAAGAAGATGGTGGCGGAATAATATTTCTATTTCTGCATTAAGGGCAAGATTTGTCGTCGAAAAATAAAAACTTACCGAATCAAAATGGTTTCGTCGCCGATAGACAGTAGTCGCTCAGTCATCAATAAAAAAAAAACAAAGCACAAAGAAAGACAAAAGAAAAACTACTGGAAAAAAACTAATACTAGAAAAAAAAGATAAAAGAAGAAGATAAAAAATACTGGATAGAAAAACAAAAAAAAAGAAAAAAAAATGAGTGATTCGAGGGGAAGGGGAGCACGGGTACAAACACCGCCTCTCCCTAAAGAAAAACTAAAATAAATCTTAGTTGTTGTATTATTTTAGGGAGAGATAGAGAGAAATCATAAGTTTAAATAGTCTAAAAAAAATTCACTTATTCTGTTGATTTTGACGATTAATAAGTTAGTGACATGTCAAAAAAACTCACTCGCCAAATGTATATTAATTGATTTTTTTTCTCAAGGTGTCATAACTTAATTTGAACACACCCTAGTTAATCACTCAAATTACACCAAAAAAAAATAGATAGGATATTTTTTTAATTTAATTTTTAAGATTTTTAATTTTTGTCATCATGAAAAACTAAAAATATAATAAAGTAACTGATCAACCAAAAAAATAAAAAAAAAACTAAATAAAAATCACTCAACGAGGCCAATTTTACATATTTTTGTTGTTAGTAATTTTTGTTTGTCCGAGTGGATTCCTTTGGCCAATAATTAGTAAACCTTTCTTAAAAAATTTAATAATTATTTTTATTTTTTAAAATTCTTCTTATCAAGAAGAACTAAAACAATAGAAAACATATAAAAAAATAAGTTAAATTTTGCTTCTTTTTTTTTTTTTTTTAAATCTCAAACTAAACCAAAATCAAAATGAAATTCGAGAATCATAGCTCAAATGCCACTCAGTTTTTATCGACGGTCAGATCAGTTTCATCAATGGTCAGCATTTTGTCCGAACACAACTTTCCAATACATCCTACGCGTACCCGAATTTGTCCGCCAATATGGCATATTTGCTGTGTAAAAACGAGTAGGTCACTGACAGGAAATCAAAAAGAGAGAGAGAAAGAGGCGCAAGAGTCGGCAACCCCGCCCGCGCCTCTCACTATTTTGAAACACCATGGACCCTAGTTCCCTCCATTATCTTCCCGCCCCACTCCTCGTCTTAAAGCCCGCCATTCCCCACTCTCTCTCATTCACACCTTATATCCAGACTCCCTCTCTCCGCCTCTCTTCTTCCTCCGCTGCCCTCCGCAACCTTCATTTCCCCCCTCTGCATTGCTCTCGCGCCACCATCGGCCGCCATGAACCGACGCGTTCGAAGGTCATCCTCGAAGAAGACACCAGAGGAAGCCTATCTCCGATACCTCAAACCAGGAGCGCTCGCTCAACTCCGAGACTCGCGAATCAGTGCCAGATCGCACCGAACCGACTTGCAGATTCAGATCTCTATGTGCCGTACACCGTCGCCTTCTTCGTCCCCCGTCCGGGCCTCGGTCGGTCAGATCGATGGGTTTCCTTGCTTTTCGGGGAGGATCTACGGCCCTCGGTGCCCGCAGAGGAAGAAGCTAGTGGCAGCCAAGTCAGTGTTCTTTCTCAATTTGAATCCGTCAAGTCCTGCCTCGGATTCGCCAGATTCGATCATTGATATGTTCAGTAATGATATTCGTGTTGCGCATTGAATGACTTAGTTCGATCTGTGTAGCGACTTTGTTTTTTTCCTGTTGTAGATTGGTTTCTATCTCTAGCGGATGACAATTTTCGCCTTCCTACATTGGAACTATGTGAAAAATGTTACTTAGGGCCAACAATTAATAATAAAATTTTTCATTATAGTTAATTTTTACTAATCAATTCCTGATCCTCGGATTCGCCAGATTCAATCATTGATATGCTCAGTAATGATATTCTTGTTGCACTCGTTGTTGTTAATTTTTACTAATCAATTCATGATCCTTGGATTCGCCAGATTCAATTATAGATTGGTTTCTATCTCTAGTGGATGGCAATTTTTGCCTTCCTACATTGGAACTATGTGAAAAATGTTACTTAGGGTCAACAATTAATAATAAGATTTTCCATTATAGTTAATATTTGCTTACCAATTCTTGATTCATATTTCATTTTGCTATGGATTTTGTTTTTACTGCACGGTTCTGTATATACTTAATTGAGTTTGCAAACTCTAGTTTTTTGAAGGAGTAAGTAATCTCAATGGATGAGGTCAAACTGAGAAGGATAAGCTTGATAAGATTTGACAAATATTTTCCCGAAATATATAGACTATGGACATATAAATTCATGTTTTTGCGATGCATTATAATAACTCAATGCTTGTACTTTTATAGGCCGTGTAACTGTTAGTTTTGTTCATTTAATGTTTTATAGTGATTTTTTTCTGCAATTCCGAGTTGTGTATTCTCTCTCTTAAAAAATTGTGTTGAAAAATGCTATAAATCATCACTAAGTGTCGTTGTAGTGTTGTTTTGTTCATGCCGAATATTGAGTTTATAATCATATCATTAATTAATTTCTTTTAGTATTCTTCCATTCTAGTGTGTATTATGCTCTAAAGATAATAGCTTTTTTTAAGTGTCATCTATCCCTCCTATAATGGCATTTTGAATGTTGAGGTGATTGTTTCCTTAATTTGTTAGTTATTTCCTTTGCAGTTTCCCTTGTTTAATCTTTCATCATCAAAAGACTCACGGTTTCACTTGTTCTATGTTGTTCTTATGGTTGGTGAATGTGATACATTTGAATGCTCTTGATCCATTCATGAGTTTATCTATGTCATTATTGGAACTAGTTTTGCATAGTCAATGCCATGGTGGTTCATTATGGAAATTGAATCCTTGACAAAGCAATTGTTCAAGAAGACTGCTGACTTCTCCGGGATATAGGCGTGGTAAGGATTACAGTAATTGCAACATTTGTTGGATAAAATTATCGGAGTTATACTTTTGAGTATTTGGGGAGTGTTTTTAGTAAGAGTTGTAGTGTTTTAGTATTTGAAGTTTTAGTTATTAAGATTGAGAAGTTTACAACCTCATCGCTACAGTATGTTACCATTGTGCCTTGCACTTTTACATTACATTGCAATCTTTCTATAGGCACAAATCTTTAAGAATTATTTGAATAAATCATGTTTCATAATTAAGAAAATGAGGTTTGTTAGTTAGTGCTTGACTTTTGCGGGATAGCACTTGTTGTACAACATTTGTTCGATAGTGTTAATAGTTCACTACATGCTGTTGGACATGTGCCTTGCACTAGACATCATTCGATGTCTGCTGGACATTGTTTGAGGTGTAAAATCTCAGGGTTCAGTAGCCTTAATATAACTGGCTTTTGTTAGGGTTTTGATATTCACACAAGGAGGCACACTATTCTATAGATTCTTGTCCCTGAATCTCGTGCACTAATTGATGTTCATGTTTTGATCATTCCATCATCTTCTACATAATTTAGATTTGTTTGTTTCATTCACAAAACCTTTATACACTGTCTTGACCACTATCATAATTATTCGTGGAAATGAAACTATTGAATATGGAGATCCATGTGACAACTTTTGTGGTTGCTCTTAAATCAAAAAGGCTGATGGGAACTGGGGGTTGATAACTAGTTTGTGAAAATTTGTGGTAGACGTTTAGAGTTAGGTGTACCGGGTTAGAGTCAATAATTCCTAACCGTGTATGGTCTTATAACCTTTTGATTAATAGAAAAACTTGTTGGTAGGTTGGTCGATGGTTTTCATTTGGTGGAATATTTTTTTTATAGGATTTTCACATAAATTATGTGTATTTGTATTAACTTTCTTCACTATGATTTGATTGGTTATTAGTTTAGTTGCAAGGTTTAAAATTGGTAATTAAATTGGGTTTTGGCATATTCAGCTGGCTCCGGGCCAAAAAGACCTAACGGAGTAATCTATTATCTCGGATTGGAAATGAAACCAATGTGTAGGTTCTTTTCAATATCTTGGATACGATAAGCCATGCAAGAACCATTGCCTTTACAGATAGGAAGGATTGGTTAGTGTAGTTGGGGTAACACCTCTTGATGGATACCTAGGTGCCTGTTCTATGTTCAGAATCAATTCACTCAGTTACTATCTTCTGTAGTGGTCTTAATTTGCAAGTCAATGTGAAGCATTGCATCCTCTTGATCATGTGATGCGATACCTTGTTTAATTATGTCTGGCAAGTAATACGATTGTTAAGCTTGAGCCTGATGATATTTTGAAATTTCCAACTGTCAAAAATTTTGCTTTGGGGGCATTCAACTTTGTTATGGAAGATGTCGAAGCTTTAGAAATGCTTAAACTTAAAGCACGATTGGCTGAATGTTGACTCTTGATTTTAGCTAATAAATGGCTAGACATGATTGGGAAAGTTAGCAAACATCTTCCCAAAGAGAGTTAAGCATAGCTGATATTAGGTTGTTCCAAAACTAGTAGTTGTGGTTTTCGTGATTCACCTCGCCCTCAAGTTACTGAAATAGTTATCCTCAATTGGCAAGTTGAATGCTCAAGCTGGCCGGCATACCTCTGCAGGCATACCCTGGAATCCGTAAACCTCTCTAGGATGAAATGTATCTTAGGAAGAAGAGCTTGGTCAAATTTTTATGTGTCCCTCCAGTTGGATATTGGCTTTGCCTTTCAAAGCTTATAAGATCAAGGTTGACAAATTTTGGCATTGGGATCATTGAAAATGAGGGAATCCATTCTATTCTGCACATAGGCTCCCAAATCCTCATTGGTTCTCATCCTGCAAAGTGAGCTCAGTTAGAACAACTCTAACCATGTTTTGTCTTCGAATTTTAGAATTATGTTTTGCCGTTGAATAAGAAGAAAAGACAATTTGAAAGAGGGAATAAATAATCCCAAGGGGGGAGATTATTAATCCTATGGATTTTGAATTCTTAATCCCATAATGAAGATTAATTTGGTGAACCAAGGCACCATAAATAATTTGAGAAGACTTTTTCTTGAAAAAATGAGACATGTCTACATAATTATATATTTTCCTGCAAAAACTGAAGATGTAAACCTTGTATAATTTTTAGTTCAATTTTATTCCTCTTAATAATTCATAATAAACATGGCATAGGGTTGGTTGCAACTTATAACTTTTACTTTTTAATGATATTTCACTTTTTTTAATACTACATTTTGTTTATTGTATCACGTGATATGTTTATAATTATTGAATAACAGTGAGACTTAAGTAGGACTCATTGCGTCAATAATGGTGAGTGGTGAGTGGTGAGTGGTGAGTGTGCTACACCACATGGTGAGTATAGTGTTATTAATGTCCGGGCTTATTGAATACTTATATTATTCATTTATGGGTTAAAAACAACTTATAAATTATTATTGGCTTGTTTAGAATTAATTTCTATTTTACAAATTATAATATAATAATAGATTTCGTTTTTAATGTTCCTAAATGAATAAATATATATATATGAAAAATGCTAATCAAAATTTATTAGGTTGCGGTTAAGGAGTAATGTTTTAAAATCTGGACCGGACCGGCCGATTGAACCGGTGATTGGCCCGGCCAACGGTTCGGTTAAACCTATTAAACCGACTAGGTATAAAAATTGGTGTTTTTAATGAAAATCGTCTAAATCTGCGGTTGAACCGGTAACCCGATCAAATTGGTATCAGTTTAAGAAAATCGGTTGAATTTTTATCGGTCTAAATATTTTCTTGCTGTTTAAGTATTTTTTTAAATTTAAATTTTATTTTTTTGATTTATTTTAACTTAAATTTTTTTTAAAGGATCTTGCTTGTAATCCCTCCCTCCCACATAACTTTTTACTTTACAGTGTTTTTACTGTTTTTGTGCTTTTGACGGCACTTTGTTTTCTTGTTTTATTTTGTTAGTTTTAGTTATTTCACAGTGTTGCATCATCTACTGCTTAACTTGTTTGTTTCAATTTTTTTGTTTGCGTTTATTTTTTTCATTTGCTTTTTGCTCTTATTATTTTTTTATTTATTTTATTTTTTAATTTTTTTTAATGTTGTGTTGCTATGTGTATGTTACAGGACAGTTTTACCTTTTATTCTTAATTTTCTTTTGCTTTTGCTTTTATTTTAATTATTTGTCTTGGAAATTTTAAATGTTTAATTAAAATTATGCTTAGATCATGAGATGTTCTTATTTTTTTTATTTAAATTGTGAGTTAGATGCTATTTTTATTTAATATTTATAAATTAGATGCTATTTTTATTTAATATTTATAAATTTAAAAATTATTAATAATGTAATTATGACATCACGGTTTGATTCCGGTTCGATTCCAGTTGAACCGGTGATTCGTCCGCCCATTTCTTTTTTCGATTTGTTCAACGGTCCGATTTTCAAAATATTATTAAGGAGTATATAATGTATAGATATTTATGCAAAGTGTATTGATATATGTGAAAGCTATATATATATATATATATATGAAAAATGCTAATCGAAACCCATTGAACTGTGGTTAATGGGTATATAATATATAAATATTTGTATAAAGTGTATCCGTCGCTGGGTTCTGTGTTTTAAATTTGTTTAGAATTAATTTCTATTTTAAAATTTATAATTTAATAATAGGTTGCGTTTTTAATGTTCTTAAAAGAATAAATAAATATATATATATATAATGCTAATCGAAATTCATTAGACTGTGATTAAGGAGTATATAATGTATAGATATTTGT
This sequence comes from Heliamphora exappendiculata, assembly GCA_034768845.1. NCBI lineage: Eukaryota > Viridiplantae > Streptophyta > Magnoliopsida > Ericales > Sarraceniaceae > Heliamphora > Heliamphora exappendiculata. Next base: position 15,547 of record JAOTRH010042078.1, read on the forward strand.
GCAAAATGTATTCATATCTGTGAAAGTTATATTGATATTCATATAAATATATATATGAAAAATGCTAATCGAAGCCTATTGAATTGTAATTAAAGGGTATATAATGTATAGATATTTGTGCAAACCGTATTGATATCTATAAAAACGGTAAGTCTCATACCAAAAAGTGTATTTATATTAAAATTTTTTTATTTTTATTAAATTATTATTTAAAGTTTATTGAGATCTCTGTTAGCATCACTTTTTATATATATATGAGAGAGAGAGAGAGAGAGAGAGAGAGAATAGAAGGGAGAGAAAATATATAATAAAAGAAGATATAAAGTTTGAGAGAGAAAAGAGAACGTGAGAGTGATAAAGATAAATAAAGAACAAAATATTAGATTTTGTTGTTAAATTTTAAAATTACTTAATTTTTGTTGTATGCATATGTTTTTAGTAATATTTATATTTTTAAAACTTAATCATTGATATTTATAAAATAAGATTCATATAAAATATGAATTCTTCTTGAGAAGGAAAAATGAGAAATTTCTTTCTTTCACAAAAATTGATAACTTTTTCGTTCACAAAAATGAAAACTTTCTCATTTTTACAAATTAGAAAAAAGATTCTCCTTTTGTGGATTCTCATTTTTTTAAAGAAGATTCTGATTTTAGAAAAAATAAAAAATATGCAAATGAGATAAAATTATAGTATAATAGAAAAAAACTCCTCATTTAATACTAAACAAACATTTAATACTAAACAAACACAACGTAAAAAACATGTGAGATATAAAAATAATAAAATAACTATGCAAATTTTTTTTAAAAAAAATTCTCTCCTAATTTTTCTCTTGCTTAGTAGCATATCATTCCCTCCTTTTGTTACGAATTAGCAAAAATAAGGCCAAAAAAATAAAATAAAAAATCAATTTTAAGTCTTTAAAGTAGTATTGATTTTGTTTTTTATTCACCATAAAAAAATTTAGCGTGCGAAATTTAATTTTAACGCGCAAGATCCAGTTGGACCCTAGAACAGATAAATTTATATGTGCATTTTCAAATTATGTATTAAGCACAAAGATAAATATATGTGTCTTACATAAATAAGCATACAGATAAATTTATCTGTATAAAAAATACTGTACCTTTTTAAAATACGTATAAAATACATATATAAATTTATTTATTTTGTATAAATAAGCAGATAAATAAATTTATCTGTTAAATTGTGCTTGTTTTACTAAATAGATAAATTTATCTGTCTAGAATTTATCAATATTGGAAAGAAACATATAAATTTATCTGTCTAGCATTTATCAATATTAGAAAGGAACACATAAATTTATCTGTTTAGCAAATTGTGTTTGTTTCACGAAACAAATAAATTTATCTGTCAAAAACTTATATTTGTTTGAATGAATAAATAAATTTATATGTCTAGCACTTGTACTTATTTGACTTAACAGATAAATTTATCTGTCTAACATTTGTCAATGTTAGAAAGGAATGACATATAAATTTATCTGTGTTGTAAACGATTGGACTGTTGGAGAATATTACAACGCAAAATATGTTCGGTGGTCCAGCAAATACATATTAATTAACTTTCAATGATTACAATAAATTGAATTTATAGAAAACGAAAATACAAAAAATAATATGAAAAGAATACGCAAACCGAGTCCTGCAAATGCAATTTCTTTAAAGAATGATTCACCGCCTACCAAGTGTGTTGTAGATTTCTCCACCGGTGTCACTCTCGCAGGATAAAACGGTTGACCCAAACGTTAGAACACCTCTAAAGATTGGCTACTCGAACGTACCTCGTCTGTCTTTCTCTCTCTCACAACTTGCAGTATTAGCATTTGTATCCTTATATATCACCTTTATATCTTTTCAGAAAACCCAGAGAGTTCTTAAATAGAACTTTTCTATTGGGGGTTACATCATAATTGAATTAGCAATTGAATGATCAATTGAATTGCCAAATGAATTCTTGTATTGAATCTAATTGAATGGTATTGACGTTAATTGAATTCATATTGATGCCAATTGAATTCAATATTTTCAACAATTCCCTCATGAATAAAATTTGTGGGATTACAAATTCATATTACAAAGTTAACTGCAAGAGAAATAGACAACTAAAAGTCCCTGCATATAATAGGTAGCGGTTAACCTTGAACCTTTCCTTGTCAGAACCTATCGGATTTATCGACAAACAAGTGGGCGGTACCGCATTGAACTGTGTCGCCTTAGCAGTAAACCAAGATAATAAGCTTCACACAATGACTTAACAACGAAGTTTTCGTTCTTACGGTTGTGTTCATTTTGGCCATGAAACACTCTTCCTGATTTTGCAAGTATTTCTCGAGAATTTTGTCTCGTCAAATTCTCAAAGAAGCAGCCCCACTTCATACTCACATAGGTGACTTTTATTCAATTATATTTCTCTATACCAACCTGGCTCACCAAGAAAAGTCATTAAAAGCTAATGCTTAACCTTTCAAATCACTGCTGCATCTTAGGAATAGGTAAGAGTTCTCAAACTCCACGGTGATTATTCTAGGTATATGCAATTAGGTTATCCCATTGAATTTAGATCTTGGGATCTCCAGTCGGCTAGGTTGGGTTTTCCTTCACGATATATTTTTATGTCACAGGCTTTAATCTCATTCCCATTGATGCTTGTTCAATTAACTCTCTGGTTAACCATTTGGTCAGCCCCCCTTCTTCTTCTCAAATCCAAAATCAAATTTATCAAAATGCCACCAAAGACGATGGGCAAAGGATCGAAACGATCCATTGATGAAGGACCTTCAAGTCCTAGGACTTCGAAAAGGAAGAAGACAACCAAAGCGACGACGACTGCGACAACGATTGGAACAACTTCTGGTCCTCAAAACGTTGCCTCATTTGAGTTAATTTCTTTTCAAAACTCTAAATCTCGTCAACTCTATTTTTCTTCATTTGTAAATCAAAAAATCTGTTCCGGCCGCTCTATTAATTTCGAGTACTTTGACTCGATTGAGATGAGGTTCAAGAACCTCTTCTCAAGCCTTGGGTGGAAAAGGTTTTTACAATTTCAAGAACCTCACTATCCCACATTAGTCAAATCTTTCTATACTCACATGCACATTTTCCTGATTCCTTGCACTACCATCACCACTTGGGTGAATGGTACAGAAATCACTTTGTCTCCATCTACTCTCAATGAAATACTGTGCATTCCCCCTGGTGATATCTGTGTTTGGCACAGCTAGAAACCTATTGAGGTTGAAGGCTTCTCTTTTGAGGATTGTGTTAAAAGCATTTTGAAAATGATGAAATTGACCTCTTCAAATCCTTGAAAGCCAACACCCTGAAACCTGATATGAGGATCCTTCACCATATCAAGGTTAACCTTTTTCACATGTTTCACTCTCATGGGAAGAAAAACTCCCATGAGAAGAAAAACTCACATGTTTCACTCTCATGGGAAGAAAAACTCCTCTATGTCACATAGAATGTACCTGACCAGAGTGTTTCGACACTTCAAGGTCAACCTTTCTGAGGAAAATGCCATTGCCTTTTCCAAGCATGATTTGTATGGAAAATTCTCCCTGAAACATATGCATATTGCATATGTGGATGGTGCTTGGACCACCATTCGTAGAGGTACCCCATCATCTGTCAGAACTCCTCCTCCTCCTCGTGATGTATCCTCTATTCCTATAGATCTTGACTCACCACCTTCTAGACCTGATCATTTTGGACCATTTGATACTCCTGGTCCATCTTACTCAGCTCCTCCTCACACCACCTCAATCCCTGTTCCCCCTGTTACTGCATCATCATCCACTAGTCCTGTTCAAGTGGATCTCTCTGAAGTGCTTTCCTCAATCAACTCCCTTTATGAAAAAGTCACTCTATTTCAAGTCAAGGTTGATTCAGATTTTTTTGATTTGTACCATACCATCTCTTCCCTATCTGAGAAAGTAAAACATTTGGACAAAATAAATCGAAGCCTCAAACGTGACGTTAAAAACGCCACTGATGCTGGGAGGGCTCTTTGCAAAATCATGGATGAAAATATTTCATCTATTGTAAATTGCAACAAGGTCATTCTACATCAAGTGTGCAAAGAATACGATCAAGGTATCGTCACCGCCATCCATGCAAATGCTCTGAAGGTGGAAGAACACCTCCAATGGATCAAGGAAGCTTGGGCTAAGCAGTTCAATCCCAAAAAAATCAAAGAAGAAAATGCTTCACGCCTTAAAAGGGAAGCTGACTTGGCTTTGGCAGCAAGATGGGAGGTCCTTGCAGCGGGTGAAACAAAAGATGAACGAGCACGTGCGGCAAAGGAACGAGCATTTGCTAGTAAAGAGAAGGCTCAGGCAAAGAAGGAGTTCAAGCACTTCATGGACAACCCCTAATTTTTTTTGATAATTACAAAAGAGGAGAAGAGAAAAGAGAAAAGAAGAAAGAAGAAGAGAAGTATAGAAGTGAAGGGAAGGGAAAGGAAAGTGAAAGAAGTTTGAAAACATTCTTTAAAGTTTTTTTTGGAAGAAGAAGTTGTATTTTCTTAACA
>JAOTRH010042089.1:0-20105 GCA_034768845.1 Heliamphora exappendiculata
TATATATTTGTGCCATCGCAATAACTTTTTATGTAAAACAACGTTGTTCAACATGAAGTCATTTTCATACAGCGAGATTAATGAATCTTTTTTCCCATTTTTGTTCTTTGGACGAAATCCCCTAATTTCTAAGCAAAATGCCCTAATGTTGATTTCTCTCTCTCTCTCTCTCTCTCCTGCTCCCATTGCGTCTCTAGCTACCACGACGAACTCTCTCCCCTGCTCCCATTGCGTCTCTATTGCGCCTTCGTCGTTACCTTTTGTAGACAGTACAAAACTGACAACAAAGCCTACCATTGTGACCTTCCTCCAGCACTATAGTGCCGACAACGACCACCACTGTGGCAACCCAGCTCGCTCAGTCTTGCTTGAGGTTTTACGAGAACATCAAGTGCTACGATCTCTCTTCATCATCTTCTTTCTCTGGTCTCTGTACTCTCTCAATTTTTATATATACTAGCGGTTGTTACACACGTACATGTGCAATTGTAAATTAAAGAATTAAAAATTATTAAAAAAAATTAAATGGTAAAATAGTTTAGCGTTAAAATTGGAACCAACGGCTATAATTTTTAAATTAAGTAAAAGAGAAAAAGTTTGGTATATCTTTTGGACAAAATAAAAAGTTCACATGATATTAAATTGAAAACAATACTAAACGAAAGTATTTTTGGTAATAACAAACTCACGTCGCATCATTTCAAGGAGAACACCAAGTGGGAGCTCTCCTACATTTATCAGTATATATTTATATCATCTACAATTTCGTTATAGTGTTGAAGTGAACAAATCAATCATAATAAAAATGAATAACTGCAATAAGAAGTTTATTGTCATTAAAGGATGACAGTATCACCACAAAGTTACCTGAAGGATTACAATTTTACACAAATGAGCATTCTAATCTAAAATTGCAAGAGTTGAACTACATTAGAGTATCATAATTTTAGCATCTTAATATCTCCTTAAATATAAGCAGTCGAGATGATCTTGTAACCGTTCGGTGGTAGTTAAGATATGAGGGAGGTGTGGGCATTTTTGAGTGGCTTAGAAAAATGATGTGTCAGATATCCATCATTTTAGAAAAACACTCCTTTTAAAACAAAATTCCAATATACCTGAACACATGTAGAAAAAGGAGTCACCACATAGTATTTGAGAAAAATCAAGAAAAACAAAAAGTAAACCACGGATCATTTAAACATAACTAAAGAAAAAGAGAATTCGAGAGTTAAGGTACGAAAAGGGAAGATATTAGGCACCTTTTTTGCCCAACCGTAAGGTTGGTCTTTACTTTGTCATTATTGGTTCTTATTTTAAACTTTTTAAAGGTAACATATACAGAATGAGAGATTATAGAGAGTTCAATCAAAAGCAAACAAGGAAGAAAATTTCTAACTAAAAGATAATGAAAATCCTAAGAGTCATGCAGTTTAAATTTTTTTGTTTCTAATTATGTCGCATTTATTATTTAAGCGAAATAAATAAAAAAATGCAATGCTAAAGCTCTTACGGGGCATACTGTACAGTCCAATTTCTAACATGCTGCTCATAAGGTTAAACAAAGAAAATAAAAAGGCTAGAACACTATTTCTAAACTACTAGTCACACAAAAGTTCACAATTGTGGCAACAAAAAGTTGCGGCCGTGAAAAAAATGGAGCAAAGATGGCGACCGTGAAGAAAACTAATAGCAGTCGTAATAATAAGGACAAAATACTCATGGTCGTGACAACTAAAGGTTGCGGCTGTCATGTTTAAAGGATTATAGAAGCATTTTCAAGTGTCCAGTGTGCCAGTGAGCCTGAAATCGCATTAAAAACATACTATTTTATGTTTTATAGAGGACATCAGACACACTACTTTTCATGAAAAGAATATATATACGAACATGCTTTCACGTATGTTATTTACACACTATTTCAAACCCTGGAAAACACATGCTTGACATGGATTTATTGCTTGTAAAATAACTAAAGAAAATTGATAAATGGAAACCTTAATCGTAATGGCCCTCGGGAGAGAGAAAATGAGAGTTTAGAAGCATTATGATTTTTTAAAGTTACCTAGTATAGTCGACTGTCTTAAATGTCCTCTCTGGTATGATAGGCTAGAATCGTCTAATTGTCCGTGCTCTGAGGGCCTTCCCAATGCAAGCAACGCCGCAAACTCAGTTTGGGAGTAGGTAATATCGAGAGTGTGAATATCGAGAATATTGGGTGGGGAAAGAATTCGGAAGAGTATCGGTATCACGAGAGTGTTCCTCACTTTTAGTGAAAACAGCGCCTATTTATAGGGGTTTAGGGCAGCACTAAGATCCTCTGGGATGCTGACACCTATCTAAAAAGGTGCAAAGGACGCGACCATGTACTTGAACCTCGTGGTCATGAAGAATGAAGTTTACATCCTGTGCTAGGATCACAAAAAGGTCACGGCTACGAGTATAAGGACACGACCTGGGGCAGGATTATAAAAAAGTGGTGGCTATGATGATGAAGAAGGTTGTGGCCTGAAGGTTTTTGAGGAGATGGGTGATTTCTTGGGTCTCAAGTTGAATTCTTGGAACTGCAATTTCTTGGGAGCATCCTTAAGCATAATTTCAAGTGTTCGTTATTGGAGTGCATTTGAGATGAGTGCCTAAGATTTGACTTTGTCAAATTGGGGTGTCTACAGTTGCCTCTATTTGATAGACCTTACAACAATTCGTGGTGAAAGTAAATGTCAAAACTCTAAAAACAAACCGTTTAACTAAGCTATTAATCTTAGACATAAACAAAATATATAGAAAAACGTGGTCGAACCGAAGTTTCCATCGAATTTCTTACATACCCCATTGCAAGGGTACAGATTGGTTATAGTTCATGAAGCAATGCATATAATAAAAATAGGCTAATTATGATGTATGGCAGATAACTCACAATGCAGACAAGTACAATGCAAGTATACAAAGTTGTAAGGTTACAACATGGATCGAAGAAAAAAAAATATCAAGGATTAGTTTTAGGTCATGATAAAATCAGAGAGTCAGTTTAAGGTTATGAAGAGAACCGAGGGATCAATGGGTAGTTTTAGGTTATGCAGGGACTGAAGAATTAGTTTAAGGTCATGAGGAGGATCAGGATAGTCAGTTTAAAGTTATGAGGAGGATCGGAGAGAACGGGAATCAATTTTAGGTCATGATATGTCCGGAGATCCAGTTTAAGGTTATAAGAAGGACCGAAGAGTGATGGGGCAGTTTTAGGTTATGCAAGGACCGGAGAGTCAGCTTAAGGTCACGAGGAGGACCGGAGAGAGCTGGAATTATTTTTAAGCCATGGTAGGACCGAAGGATCAGTTTAAGATCACGAGGAGGGTCGGAGAGTCAGGGGTAGTTTTAGGTCATGCAAGGACGGGAGAGTCAGTTTAAGGTCATGAGGAGGACTGGAGAGAATGGAAATCAGTTTTAGATCATGACAGGATCGAAGGATCAATTTAAGGTCATGAGAAGGACCGGAGAGTCAGGGGTAGTTTTAGGTCATGCAAGGACTGAAGACTCAGTTTAACGTCATGAGGAGGACCACAGAGAACGGGAATCAATTTTAGGTCATGATAGGGCCGGATGATCAGTTTAAGGTTATGAGGAGGGCTGAAGAGTCATGGATAGTTTAGGTCATGCAAGGACCGAAAAGAATGGGAATCAATTTTAGGTCACGACAGGATTGGAGAGTCAGTTTAAGGTCGTGAGGAGGACCAGAGAGGGGTTTTAGGTTTATTTCCCTTAGACCTCAAAAAGAGGCTATAGAATAAAATTTTGGTTAATCAAGCCAAAAGGTACCCTTACACTCAAAGGTGATGCATAAGGGAAACAAAAAACCTTGCGGCTACGGGATTTTGTATGTCGCGGTCTGAACATATAACTCTAGGGTGATAGAAGCCTGAAGGTTGGAACATCACGGCTATTACGAACGTTTTAAATTTCTCTCGGCCATGAGAAATGGAGAACACAGCCTGTTGTCAGATGCTGCGACCATCACATTTAAAGAAAACAGACCTCACGGCCACGTGATCACTGTAAACTTAACCAGTTTGCCAAGATTCAAAATTTCATTCGTGCGAATCCCTTTCTTTCTCTCTTCTCTCTCAAATCTTTTAACTCTCTCTCGACTCTTACTCTCTCTCGCCACTCTTGCTCTCTCAACTGTCTCTCACCATGTTTATGTTTTCCCTTCTCCCTCTCCTATATTTCGCTGTAGTTGGGATCGACTTCGGAGTCGTCAGTGACGTTGCCAATGGTAACGGTGGTGGAGGTGGTAATGTTGGCAATGGAGGAGGCGGCGGTAATGCCGACAATGGAGGAGGCAACAACCGAGGAGGCAGCGGCAATGGAGATGCCGCAGATGGTGGTGTTGCGAGTGGTGGAGTTGGTGCAGAGGATACCCACCTATTGGAGGGTGGTGCCGCGGAAGGGATGCCAGATCATTTTGACCCGGTGCTTTACATCCCTCTTCGTCACCAGCTCAACAAGCCAGAGATGAAGAGGTTTGTCCTTCCTGACGCTTTCGAGGAGCGTGACTTCTTGCTTCGTCGCCGGGGGGAGTACCTTTTAGCTATGAACCTCTCAGTAAGTCTATTCCTTCTACACAAATTCGTTCATCGGTTGTTTAGCTGTGAAAACCATGAATTGAGATTTGTCATGAAAAATTCGTATAATTGAATTGATTTGGCTCATTTTGAATTTGATTGATTTGTGTTGAGAATGAGTTGAATTTTAGGGTTTGAAATGAACTGACTTGAATCTTGAAATTGAAATTAGAACCAAGTTGAATTGAACATGAGATTGAATTGGAATATGAATTGAAGTTGAGATTTAATCAAAATTAGAGGTTGGATTGAACATCAATTGAATTTGAGATTTGATTTAAACATGGGACTTATTTTGAATCGAATCTTAAACTGAATCTTAAGTGATATTGCTTGAATTGAATTCAGGCAGAATTTAAGGTCGAATCGATTGAATTAAATTTGAAATAGATTTGTGAGTTAAAATTAAGATGAAAGTGGAGTTAAAATTGAGTTGTGGTTAGGATTGAACAGTTTGGAACTGAATTGGTTTAGATTAGATTTGATTGAAGTGGGCTTTGAATTGGGCTTGGGATTTAAATTCAAATTTGAGGTCGAATTGTGAATTATGTTGGTTCGTCATTGATTTTGAGACAATTTAGTTAAACCGGTTGAATCAAATATATTGAAATTGCGTTTTGGTGTCCAAATGTTGACTTGGATTTAACCTAACTTTTTGGATTGAAGTTGAATTTGAAACGAATTGGGTCGAATTTTAGATTGATCCTAGATCGAATTGTGTGTTAGGTTTGTATACTGAAAATCATGGATTTAATTGATTTTGGTATTTTATTTTATTTTTTAATAAAATTAATTTTTTTATTTTATAAAAATCTTAATGAGTAATATATGCAATATCATTTTTTTAATATTATGGATGAATGTCTTTTATTCTATATAGTATTTAATATGGTGTGTAGAGTACGGCTTGCACACAGAAGATCAAATTTTAAGTTTTTGCAGAATATAAATATTTGTTTACAATTTAGATGAAAATGGACATACCATCGGTACGACTGTAGTATAGAGTTTTAGTAAGCCTGTCTTAGTTATGGAGAACATATAATAGCGTTATCTATTGTTCCGACTCTCCATACTAGTACACTTTATGCGTATTGAACATTGGAATAATTAATTTTATACTCATTATATAAATTAATTTATACCCCATGATTATTATGAAAGCACTTATACTCTTAATCTTGAAATAATTAATTATTCGGGTATATTTAATACTCATTATGTTGATTCATTAGAGGGTGTGATCTTATATAAGTTTATATTCCTAGTGAGTTGGATAGCGGTATTAGTTATGTGGTGAATATTAATTATTGACGAAATTCACGTCTCGATAGTTCAGGATTAACGATATTCTCTTAAGGAAGCTTATAAGTTTTGAACGGGCCAAACACTCAAGGTGGATTTGATTATCCGGCGGTCAAATAAGTTAAGCGGGAGGGTTTAAGGAATTTAAAGACGCTGATTAAATTAAATTGTTAGTAATTAAATTTAATTGACAGGTATCGAGAATCTTAATGTAGGAGATAAATTAAGTATTTAATAACAGGATCTCAATGCAAGATGATTATGAGATTATGGTTTAGAGAGTAGTTACAGTTCTTTAGTGGTGTGAACTGTAATTAAATATTTTATAGAAATTACAGAAACTGCTACAAGATTTTTATAATTACAGATACTGCTAAGAGATTTGCATAATTGTGAAAATTACTGGATACATATCTGGGTTACACTAGAAGTTTTAGTTATAATTACTTCACAGGCCCTTGCCGTAATCCTATAAATATGCGGGTAGGCTGAACCAAATTCATAAGTTGTCTTTCAAAACTAAGGTTGTCTAGGTTCTACCGATTTCAGTTCTCGAATGATCGTAGCCCACACTGTGTTCAGAAAACTCATCAAAAATACAGTAAAATGTCTGACTGAAGCTTCAACTCATAAAATCAAAGTTTGTAGTTGAAGAATCGACCAAAAAGTATTCATCTGAATTAGCTGTGGTGGCATGGGTTTTAGTTTTGATTGTTTGACATTAAATTTTTTTTATGTGAAGCTCGTTTCGGTGATTGCCCATCCAGTTACTTTTATCAAAAAAATATTTACAAAAACAATGATCTTGGTAGTTTTACCTTCTACAATTGGTATCAGAGCCATTTTATTTTTTATTTATGGTTCATCGAGGGGTCAGGTAGATTTAGAATTGTACTGACTTTATTTGCAAGCGCTCTAATCCCGTTTTTTTGATTATCTTTTTATTCATGTTTGATTAAATGGTTTGGATGATGAATCCAATTAATTTTTTAATCACGAGTGTTGATCGTGATAGTGTAAGTTTTTTAGACCGAATGTGAGTCTACGGGACATAGATTTTTTATGTAAAGCTATTATTTGTTTTTAAATATTAACTTAGAATATTTAAAAACAGGTTGAATATTTAAGAACACGAAGAACAGGCGGTGGCACCGACGGTGGTTTCAGGACTTTTGGGCCACGGATCGCGGTAATTTTTTCAACAGTTTTAAAATAGTTTTTTTGATAAGTTTTTGCAGGTTTTATGTATTAAAAACAGGAGCAAAATAAGTCCCAAAATAGCTGAGAAAAATCAATTAAAAGAACCACCACCGGAGGCTTTGCCGGTGGCGGTTCGAGGCTCATTTTGATAATTTTTTGAGATTCTTTGGGATTGTGTTTTAAGAAAATTTTAAGCATAAAATAACAGTAAATATACTTTAAAATACTGTCCAGAAACTATGAAAAAATCTGGTCAAAATAGTGGAAGAAAAAGCTGCACAAGCAGCGGCCATGGGCGGCAGCGATGCAGGCTGTTCGGGGATATTTTCAAAACTTTTTCGGGACTATTTTTTAGGTGTTCTTCGAAGCAACATGCCCAAATGGGCGGCAAAAAGAAGCGGCGGCGGCGACAGTTTGTTCGGGCTGTTTCGATGGTTGTTTTTCGGGCCATTTTTTATTTGATTTTTTGATAGAAAAATAATATTTTTTGAGAGCTATTTTTAAAAAAAGTTGCATCGAAAACGGAGTTTGGGAGTGACGACAAAAGTCGTTTGAAGTTAACGGCATGGGCGGCGCCGGCAATGCTGGTGGTCGGTTGTTGTGGTGGTGGTGTGATCGTGATGTGATATATTTGTATATCATTACATATCAGAGAATTCTAATACAATATGGATATCAACAAGCAATTGTTTCAAATGATTGAAACTCTTACAACTTATATTCAAAACAAGAGACTGAAATTTATCAGAATTTTTATTCGATCATAAAATCGAGATATATATACATCTTGCATTTAATTAATTTAGAAAATTTAATTTTAATTAAATATTTTGTAAAAAAAATAAAAATAAAAAATTTTAATTAAATTTTTTAAATGAAATTTTTTTAGATATTTTATTTTTTACAAATATCACATTTAAGATAATTTTTTTATTAAATTAGATATCTTTGAAAAACGTGGATATTAATTCTGGATTTTGAATTAATTAAATAAAAAAATATTTAATCTAAATAAATTATTATTTTCAAAAAATGCGTAACAGAAATAAAATAATTGAATGTCTTTAATCACTATTTTATCTGAAAAGCTAAAGGAAAAACTGTGCATTCATCAAATTTTATTTGTTATGCATTAAAATACAAAAAGATTGTTTGACAAATCAAAATCTTTTAAATTGTGTACATGGAAAAAAGTTTTGGACTCTTTCAGGTAGTGTAGTTTTCGAAATTAATAAATTTATTTTAACTAAACGAATTTTTATAACCCTAAAAAATATTTTAAAAATCTAAGTGGGAGATAGAATTTATTCACAAATAAATCTCGCGGTCTCCATCACCAGTTTGTAGGCAATGTAATTAATTTTGCGTGTTGACAGTAAGGCCATCCTCACAATGGAACAGATTAATTGTGGTATCGTCAGTACGAACCTCATTTAGAGATAATTTTGAGTAATTGTTAGTGTGGATTACTTCTCCATCTGAATGGTTCATTGCGAACCAAATGATTTAGGATTAGGTGATGATTAATACTTAGCTATAAATAATTAGTATTCTATTCATCTGAGTCACTGTTATTATTTACTGGACCGAAATTATGTCTGTTATTTAATTTTACTTGGCATGATCAGTTGTCTAAATAGTAAAATTAAAAGAAATTGACTTGTCTGGACGAACGATGGATAGTAAACGTCCTCCTACCGAGGCATGCTATTCACATGGTAATAGGCTACTGGCAAATTTTTTTTTAAATGGTAGTGGAACCAAATTAAAATAAATTCAAAATTTTGCTCGTCATAATTAATGATTATTTTTAATTATGTGATTCTCAAGAATAAATTGGCTTTCAATCCTCTCGCGTCTATATTAAAAAGAATAAACTTACGAGACTAAACTAAGTTGACTGGAAAAGAATTTGGACATTGTCTTAACTGCTGAGAACTATAAGTTTGTATTAACTAATATTTATCCGCCAGTACCTGATGAGAGGGCGACCGAACAGGAAATCCAAGCCCATCAAAAGTGGCAAAAAGCTAATCAGATGGCTCGCTGTTACATTTTAGCTTCCATGTTAAATATTTTTGCATCATCAGCATCAGTCTATGCCCTGTACCTATGATATGATTATGAACCTCAAAGAAATATTTTGGGATCAAAATCGTGTTTCTAGGAAGGTGACTATGAAGTCTCTTATGAATGCAAACATGGCTGAAGGTACCCTAGTTAGGGATCATGTTATGAAGGTGATCAGTCTTCTGAATGAATTCGAGATCCTAAGAGCAAAAATTGATGGGAAAACCTAGGTCGATATCATACTTCAGTAACTGCTTGATAGCTTTAAGTAGTTCTGCCTGAACTATACCATGAATAAGCTCAGCTTTTTATTGTTAGAACTTCTTAAAGAACTTCAAACAGCCGAGGGTGTTCTTAGGAAGCCAGGTTCTGTGTATGTGGTTGAAAAAAGTTCTTCCTCTAAGCCAAAAGGCAAGAAGAAGAAAAAAGTTCAAACACAAGGAGGTACAAATCCAAAAATAGTTAAGGGACCAAAAATTAGTGTGAAGAAGTCAAGAGGCAAGTGCTATCACTGTAACTAGTTTGGGCATTAGAAAAAATAGTGCCCAATTTTTCTCAATAAGTAGAATAAACCATGTAATTTTTGTTCACTGGTGGTTGAAACATGTTTAGTGCTGTTATCTATCGATACTTTGTGTGTAGATATGAAAGTCACTAATCATGTCTGCAATTATTTGTAGGAGTTCTAGAAAATTAGGTTGCTCAGTGATGGAGAAATATACCTACATATGGATAATAACACAAGGGTGGTAGCAGTTGCAGTAGGAGATGTCACTCTCAATTTTAGTAGAGATAAAATTTTACTTTTAAAATATTGTCTTTATGTACCTTCGATTAGAAGAAATTTAATTTTAATTTTTAGTTTAATAAATGACAAATATACTGTTTATTTTAATGACTCAGTGGTTGCTAAGAAAAATAAATATTTTATTTATTTTGGTACATTGGTGGATGATCTGTATGTTGCATCTCCTATCTCTCTTACAATACAACTAACAGAATTGAATAACACATCTAATTTACCATATAAGAGAAAGTTTCCTTTTTTAATGAACCAAATGTTTCTTTGGCACTTTTGCTTTAGTCATATTAATCTAAAAAGGATAAATAGATTGGTAGAAGATGGACCTTTGAGTTCATTGGAAGTGGAGGCACTTTCAGTCTATGAATCCTACTTAAAGGGTAAGATGACCAAGAGGCCCTTTTCAGCCAAAGGCTATAGAACTAAAGAACCGCTGGAACTGGTTCATTTTGATGTATATGGTCCTATGATAATTCAGGTTAGAGGTGGCTTTGAGTACTTCGTCAGTTTCATTGATGACTACTCAAGGTACAGATACATTTACCTAATGCACCATAAGTCTAAATATTTTGAGAAATTCAATGAATTTAAGGCAGATGCAGAGAAGAATCTAGGTAAAAGTATCAAATCACTACGATCCGACCGTGGTGGAGAATACATCTTTAAAGAGTTTAGGGACTACTTGTCATCGGAATGGATTATATCCCAGTTGACTGTACCAGGTACTCCGTAACAAAATGGTGTTGTAGAAAGAAAGAATAGGACTCTTATGGATATGATAAGGTCCATGATGAGTTATTCAGGTTTACTCGATTTGTTTTGGGAACTCGCACTAGAGACAACGACTTACATTTTGAACTTGGTAGCTTCTAAGTTAGTACTTTCTACTACTACAAAATTGTGGACCCGACATAAGCCTAGTATGAGACATATTTGGATTTGGGAGTGCCTAACACATGTGTTAAAAAAGAAACGCGATCGAGTAAGTTGGAACCAAGGATAGAAGTGTGTTTCTCTGTGGGATATCCCAAGAGAACGAAGGGTGGCCTATTTTGTAATCCTAAGGATCAGAAGGTCATTGTTAGCACCAATGCCCAATTCTTGAAAGATGACTATATTATTGACCACATGCCCAAAAGTAATATTGTTCTAGAAGAAATAAGAGTAAATATCAATAGAATGAAAGAAGAACCACAAGTCACTAATTTTTCATTGCCTCATCGTAATGAGAAGATTATTGGAACAGGTGCAAATCATGAACAGTGTGTTGATGCACAGGGTTCAGATTTTTCACATCGTGTTACTACTAGTACACAGTCGCAGGTAGTGCCTCGTTGTAGTGAGAGGGTTGTTTATCAACCTGATTGGTATATGTTCATGGGAGAGTCTTTTGACAGAATCCCAATAGAACAGGATACCGAACTCTATAACTATAATGAAGCACTTCATGACAAAGATGCAGATCTTTGACAAAAGGTTATGAATTCAAAGATGGAATCTATATATTCTAATAAGATCTTGAAACTTATAGAACCACCCAAAGGGATAAAACTCATTGGATGCAAGTGGATCTACAAGAGAAAGAGAGGAGCAGGAAGGAAGATTAAAACCTTTAAAGTTAGGCTTGCTGCAAAATAGTTCACTCAGAAAGAAATGATCGATTATGAAGAAACATTTTCACTGGTAGCCATGCTTAAGTCTATCCGAATTCTATTATCCATTACTGCTCATCTCGATTTCGAAATTTGGTAAATTGATGTCAAGAAAGTTTTTCTTAACAAAAGTCTTGACGAATGTATCTATATGATACAACCAGACGGTTTCTTAGCGAAGCGCGAGGGACACATATTATGCAAGCTTAAAAGATCTATTTATGGACTTATGCAGGTATCGATGTCTTGGAATACTCAGTTTGATCAAGCTATAAAGTCTTATAGTTTTTATTAGAGTCCAGATGAGTCATGTGTGTACAAGAAGCATGACGGAAGCATAGTGATCTTCCTAGTACTTTATGTAAATGATATCTTGCTCATCATAAACGATGTGAGGGCATTATCTGCAGTAAAAGTATAGTTATCTGGACAGTTCGATATGAAGGACTTGAGAGAAGTCACTCACATCTCTAGGATCAAGCTTGTGTGTGATAAAAAATAAAGGATGTTGGGCTTATCACAACCAAAGTATATCGATGATATCTTTACTCGTTTTAGCATGTAGAATTCCAATAAAGGGTTTCTCCCTTTCAAGCATGGAATCACTCTATCCAAGGATCAGTATCCTAAGACACTTGATGATATAGAAAAAATGAAGGCAGCTCCTTATGTTTCGGCAGTAAGAAGCCTAATGTATGCTATGCATTGTACTAGACCCGACATCTGCTTTGCCATTAGCATAGTTAGCAATTATCAGTCCAACCTAGGGCATGAACATTGGACTGCAATAAAGAATATAATTAAGTACCTGCAAAGGACTAAGGATTATATTTTGGTTTACCAGGTAGACAGTCTAGTACCTTTAGGGTACACAGGCTCATATTTTTATTCAGATAAATTTTTTTGTAGGTCTACCTCAAGATATGTGTTTACCTTAGGAGGTGGAGCTATTAGTTGGATGAGTATCAAGCAGTCCTGTATTGCTGATTTCACCTTAGAGGCCGAGTACGTGACAGCTTTTGAAGTAGCTAAGGAGGCCATTTGGCTCAGAAATTTCTTGTTGGATCTAGACGTGGTCTCTTCAGTTCAGTTGGCTATTATACTTTATTATGACAATAACAGACCAATTGCAAACACGAAGGAACCAAGAGTCCACAAGAAAGGAAAGTACATTGAGAGTAAGTATTACCTGATACGAGAAGTCGTACAAAAGGATAATGTTGCTGTGACCAAGATTGCATCAAAAGACAATCTTGTAAATCTTTTTACAAATAGCATACTTGCTAAAATTTTTGATAGTCATGTAGAGGGTATGAGAGTAAGATGTATGGAAGCATGCTTTTGAGTACAAATGGGAGATTGCTAGGATTGTTTACTGAAAACCATGGATTTATTTGGTTTTAGTATTTAGTTTTTTAATGAAAATAATTTTCTATTTTATGAGAATCTTAATGAGCAATGTATGTAATATTATTTCTTTAATATTATGTATGGATGTCCTTTATTCTGTACAGTATTTAATCTGCTGTGTAGTAGTTTGCACATATAATACCAGATTTTAGGTTTTTATAGAATATAAGTATTTGTTCACATTTTAGATGAAAATGAACATACCATTGGTACGACTGTAATATAGAGTTTTAGTAGGTCTGTCTTGGTTACGGGAAATAAATAATAGCATCGTTTATTATTCTGACTCTCTGTGCTAGTACACTTTGTGTGTATTGAACAGGATACATTGGGGTAATTAATTTTATACTGACTATATAATTTAATTTACACTCCAAGATTATTATGAAAGTGCTTATGCTCTTAATCCTAAAATAATTAATTATTTGCCTATATTTCGTACTCATTGTTTTGATTCATTAGAGGGTGCGATCTTATATGGGTCTATTTTTTCGGTGAGTTGGATTGCGGTATTAATTATATGGTAAATATTAATTATTGATGGAATTCACGTCTCGATAGTTCGGGATTGACGATACCTCCTTAAAGAAACTTATAAGTTTTAACTAGACTAAACCCTATAGGTGGATTTGATTATCCGATGTTCAAATAAGTTAAGCGGAAGGGTTTAAGTAATTTAAAGATACCAATTAAATTAAATTGTCAGTAATTAAATTTAATTTGCAGGTATTGAAAAACTTAACGTGGGGAGATAAGTTAAGCATTTAATAACAAGAGCTCAATGCAAGATGGTCTTGAGATTATGGCTTAGAGTGCTGTTACAGTTCTTTAGTGGTGTAAACTATAATTTAGTATTTTATGAAAATTGTAGAAATTGCTGTAAAATTTTTATAATTACAGATACTGTTGAGAGGTTTATTTAATTGCAAAAACTGTTGGATATGTATCTGGGCTACACTAGAAGTCTTAGTCATATTTACTCCATAGGTTCTTGCTGTATTTCTATAAATATGAGGGTAGTCTGAACCAAATTCATAAATCGTCTTTAAGACTAAAGTTGACTAGGTTCTGTCAGTACGATTTCTCGAAGAATTGTAGCCCACACTACGTTGGGGAATTGTATAAAGGAATACAGTGAAAGGTCTCACAAGAGCTTCAACTCGGAATCAAAAGTTTGTAGTTGGAGACTCGAACAAAAAAGTATTCTTCTAAATTAACTGTGGTGGCACGGGTTTTTTTTGATTGTTCAACATCAAAAAGTTTTATTTGGAGCCTGTATTGGCAATTGCTTGTCCAGTTATTTTTATCAAAAAATTATTTATAAAAATAATGATCTTAGCAGTTTTTCCTCCAATATTGTGCTGAATGAATCGTACTTGGTATGTTGAGTCAAATTTGAGTTTTTAAGTTTTGAAATAATCAAGATTGTAATTGAATTGATCTTGTAAAGTTGACTTGGGATTTTGTTTAAGCGGGAAATGAATCAAGATTTGATTTTGAGATTAAATTTTAGTATTGAAACGGATTATGTTCAAATTAAATTTGGGTTTTAACACTAGAACTTGAATTTGAATTCGAATTGACATGAATCTGGTCTTCATTTTTTGTCATTATTTTTTATAATCGAAGTCGAACTTTTGGATTGAACCTGAATTGACTTAAAGTTGAATTTTTCTAAATATTGGAATCGAATTTGAGTTTTGACATTTGAATGGGGTTTCGATTAAACGAAGTTGACTTGGAATTCATTTTGAGTTGAAACAGGATTATAATTTGGAAGCGGGTTGAGGTCAAACAAAATTTAGAATTGGGAATGACTTTGTGATTAGAATTGATCCTCAAAATTGAGTTGAATTTAATTGACTTTGAATTTCAAATGGCGTAGTTATCGATGTCTTAGAAAAGTTTGGAATTGCCCTTTTTTACTGAATGTTTTGGTTATTGTTTGTCAGATACAAAGTAAAATGGACTTTGGTTGTGGAATTTGGACAAAAATAGGGGATTTATGTGTTTTGGTTTAAAAAACGCTTTAAGACTTGCTGAATCTATTCATAAGGGGTTGTGGATCGAAATTTTTCTCTTTTTTTGTCTTTGTTTTAGTTATATCGTTGCACATTCTAGTTTTGATTTTGTTATTGATCTTATTTGTTCACTCATTGTTTTATTTTATTTCAAGGGAGCATGTGTATTTGCAATTTCGACGCCCCTTTTGACGTGCTAGAGTGGTATGTTGTCCTTCTTCAGAGGAGTCGAGAGATCGTGGATAGGGCTGGATTCGATCCGTTGATCACCACATTAAAGGAGTCCATCAATGATCGAGTCTAGCTCACAGCACTAGCAAAGAGGTGCTGGGACACCACCAACACGTTCCACTTCCCTACGTTCAAGGCGACTCTCACACATCTTGACTTTGCTCTCATCACTAGGATTCGGGTGGGCAACGATCCAATCATGTTCGACCTGGATATCAACAGAAGCCTCGAAGCTCTCTCATTCTTCCTCGACCCGGTATCCCCAACCATCGACAAGGACAGCATTAGGTACACCTAGCTGAGGACCGCCTTTTGAGATTTCATCTACTTAAAGGACTGCCACTTATTCTCTATATGTTCGGGATAGCTCTATTCCCAAACTTAGATAATAGAGTGCACCTTCACTATCTCGCGGTGATAGTAGCGGTGGACAATATTGGCGTATATGACTGGGGGAGTGCCGCCTTGGCTACCCTCTATGGATACATAAGCGCCACCACTTGCACCCTTATCAGAGCACTAGTGGCTACGGGCGTATCTGGGAGGTATACATCTGCCCCTTCTCTTGCTTTCCTTTCCATCCTTGCATGCATTACATGCCGTACTGATGCTTTTCTTGATTCTTTGCAACTCTAGGCCTATGAGTTCCTCGACATGTGCACGTCGGTGAAGTCGTGCGAGGATCCCTCAATGATCCCTCAAGTGCTACGATTGGCGAGGAGATACCAGGGCACGAAGCTTTATGGGAAGGATCTTTACGGTGATCGATATTTCTTGGATACCCTCACAGCTGATCGGGTATGCCTCTTTTTCTTCCTTTTATCTTAATTTCCATTTCTTTCATATACATTTCTTTCTGACATGATTTCTTGCTTTGTAGGCTCGTTGGGATCTTTAGGTCAGCATAGAAGAGTAGGCCAGCGCTGATCTGATGCGGAGCCAGGAGGAGAGCCGGACCTGTGTTTTACTAGAGGGAACATTCTGCATACAGTGGTACCTTGGCGAGTGCGTGGTGCGGTAGTCCTTGGGGTACGACTGCTTCTGTATCCTTAGGGCACCTCCGGCCGGGATGCGTTAGACTGACGCCTTGCTTATAGCTAAGATCATCCACACCATGGCGGGGGTCGATGCCGCTATGCTACTCGAGGGTGAGGATCGTGATTATGCGATCTTCACTCGAGAGAGGCTTATGTCTGCTATAGGGGCTCGTGCTGCTATGCGGGGTCCTCCTTTGGATGCTTCCGGCCCCGTTGGAGTGGCTTATCCTGAACTGTCCTAGACGGTGGACACGTTCGTGGATGGGATTCTCTAGCAGATCGAGATCCCTTGGCAACCGTGCTAGAGATGCACCGCCCACTCGGTGTGGAGTAGGTACGAAATCTTCTCTCCTCTTTTACCACTTTTCTTGTTAATTTTCATACTTGTACTAATGTGTATCTTTTCTTTTGACAGCTTCCTCGAGAGTGGGGCGAGTGGTGCCTCTGAGTTATTACCGAGATGAGGGTGTTGATTCGCCAGATGGACAGCACCTTCCAGACCCACAACATCCAGCTCCTTACTGCTCCTCGGGGTGGCCCTACTGCGGCATGTATCTTGCCTTTACTCTTTTCCCTTTCTTCATTTTCATTTCTATCCTTATATACCATTTTCTGATATTATCTTTTCTTGCAGTGCCGCCGGGGTAGAGGCCCGAGGGCCAATGTCGGTCATGTGGCGCCAGCTGCATCTTCTGGGTGGACCTCTGCTTCTGTGTCTTCATCACGAGCTCAAACTCCTAATGTTGTGCATACAGTATTGGAGAGCTCGGAGGAGGAGGAGGATACTGGCTCGACAGCAAGAGAGTCATCTAAGGGGGTTTGTTGTCAGGAGGACACAGACCTAGCAAATGCTTAACTCATCTCAAGACCACATTGGGGTAATTAATTTTATACTAACTATATAAATTAATTCACACCCTAAGGTTATTATGAGTGCTTATACTCTTAATCCCGAAATAATTATTATTTGCGTATATTTAATATTAATTGTTTTGATTCATTAAAGAGTGCAATCTTTTATTAAGTTTTGATCGGGCTAAACCGTACAGGTGGATTTGATTATCTGGAGGTCAAATAAGTTAAGTGGAAGGGCTTAAGAAATTTAATGATGCCAATTAAATTAAATTATTAGTAATTAAATTTAATTAACAGGTATCGAAAATCTTAACGTGGGGAGATGAGTTAAGCATTTAATAACAGGAGCTCAATGCAAATTGGTCTTGAGATTATAACTAAGAGTGCAGTCACAGTTCTTTAGTGGTATGAACTGTAATTTAGTATTTTAGTATACAACCCTGATAATTTCCTACTTATACTCAAAATCATGCTGCCATATATCTGATTCCCATGCCCTCTACATGACTATTGAAAGTCTTGGCCGATAGGCTCTGTGTGAAAGGATCTGTAAGGTTGTTCTCTGATGCAATCTTAGTCACAGCAACATCACCCTTCTATACAATTTCTCGTATCAGGTGATACTTACGCTCAATGTATTTTCCTTTCTTGTGAATTCTTGGTTCCTTCGAGTTTTCAACTGCTTCGCTATTATCACAATAAAGTGTAATAGCCAATTAAACTGAAGATACCATATCTGGACGTGGATTCCTTAAGTGTAATATCATAACATTAAAATGATATTGCTTATTAAGATTCTCATAAAATAGAAAAAATAATTTTATTAAAATTAAATTAAATACTAAAACCAAATAAAATTATAGTTTTCAATATGCAACCCTGATAAAAATCTCGTGGCCGTGACATTCAAGCATTGCGGCCTGAACAAAAGTGGTACAAAGTTTGCGGCCGTTAGGAAACAAAGTTACAGCTGTGACAATTGGTGATGGTTGTGACAAATGAATATGACGGCCATGAGAAAAGGATGACAGCCGTGACAAAACTTTTTAGCACAAAAATCAAGGATGATTCTATGGCACTCTCCTATTTTTGGTTCTATAAAAGGGGACCCTCTGGTCCAGATCCCACTACCTCAGATATTCTTCATTCTCTTTGTTGCTCCATAGCTCATTCTTTCAACAACTCCCTCTTGTAATGGATGGACGAGTTCTCCTTGGTTGAGAGCAAGAACTTCGTTAACTTTGGTTTAGATGCACTACTCTCCTAGATTAGCATGAGGATCAACTGGCATCTTCTAAGAGGGGATACCTAACTGTGGGATCCCGATGTTCATGCGTTTCGCTTCAGATATAAGGAGTTGTGCCCGGTAGTAGAGTACTTTTCTGCTATTCTCGAAATCTCATCTCGGGATGAGGTCATAGTTCCTACTCCATTCTCAAGTTTCAAGGATGAGCTGATGCAGCTTTGTGGTTATTCCAAGTGTGAGGCTTCACTTATTACCCATGATGGAGTTCTTGATGTGGCTCAGATCATTGACCGATTTTAGCCTCAAGGTTCTCTTGCTGATTTCTCCCTTCAGCTTCAGCATCGTTACGCCCTTTGCATCTGTTTACTGGCCCGTTTCCCATTGGGATCTTCTAATAGATGGGCTAGTTCTTCTCTAATAGGTGTAACTTATCAGATTCGCGAGGGCCATGTTTGAGGCAAAGCTGCCAAGATTATTATTTTTGTAAACTATATTTGGTAAAAAATTAACTGAAGGGGCAAATGCCGAAACATGCTCCAGATAAAACTTTTGACGTCGAATGATCAAAATAAAACCCGTCCAACGAAAGTAAATTTAGAAGAATACCTTTTGTCGATTGATTCTTTAACTACGATTTGATTCTGTTAGAGCCGCGCAGCGGCAAAAGTTCGATGAATGACGTCGTGACCGTAAAAACGACGTTATGCGATTTTCATGAAAAATAATAAAATAATATGATATTTTATGATTAAATATACCTTCAAGAAACTTGAATAAGTTTCTTTGATGCCGAACAATGATCTGAGACGACCCAACCATCTTCTCACGTATATCCCGACGCACGTGACGATCCCAGCGAGTGGGCACCGATTCGGATCTTCGTGTATTCTTGCCTTGGTTTCTTCTTACACTTATCTCTAAAAAAAAAAATATGAATTGCCAAAAGGGAGAGAGAGAGAGTGGTGGCTAGGTTAGGAGAAATTAGAATTTTTATGTTTTGAAGCCTCCTTTTATAATATAAAAGAATATATTATATTAAGTGTGTATATCCACACTTTCCTAAAAGGATAAAAAGCAATATTAGGGCCGGCCACCCATCTTCACCCTATTAGGGCAGGCCACCTAGGGAGTAATCTCTAGGTGTGCCAAATTCCAAAATCGTATTCCAACAATTTAATTTAAATCCTGAATGTCCCAGGCGGCAAAATCGTCATTCAAATTAATTTAAATAATAACCGAAACCAATAAGAAAAATAATCGTGCGTATAGTGGGCTACGTGAGGGATCACGAGGAAGTATAAGACTCGGGCTAACCATACGAAAAAACTAGATATCCCTAACTTTGTTCCCAAGTTAGATCCTTTTTCGCATGAACCAGCACTTATTCCACCAAAGGTCCTGACTGAACTCCCAGCCCTAACTTAAATTATGTCTTGAGTTTTCAATTATCAAATGCACCGAATACTCCCCACGTTTAAGATATGAATTCTCGATAAATAAATTAGGTTACTGACAACCCGATTTAATTATCCTCTTTTTCTCGCAACTGCGCCACTTAACCTTTTGATATGCCGGATCCAAAGACCCACTGTACAGGTTTAGCATAATCAAACCTATAAGCAAAGCACACGAGGGGGAACTCCTCAACCTAAATCGG
>JAOTRH010042100.1:0-20105 GCA_034768845.1 Heliamphora exappendiculata
AAAGGGATATCAGCGGCAGCGACGATGACGGCAATGGGTGGTTGCAATGGTAAGTGGTGGCGCCAACGTAGGGGTAGCCTGGTATAGCCGGCAGTGGCATGGTGGGTGGCGGAGCAGCTTATTGCGTTCCCCCTTCTTCCCGCGTTGTGTGCTTCTGTCTCAATTCTTTTCTTCACTTCAATCCTCTTCTTAGAGGTTTTCAGATGATGTTGTGCGTATAACATCGGGGAATGAGGGTATACATAGGAATCTTAAGGGGAAAAATGACCATAACAAGGCCACACATTATTTGCATATATGCACATAGAAGAGGGCCATGTGACAACTTTTGTGTGTTTTTCTACCGCATGAATTTTTTGATGTAAAGTTTTATTTGCATCCATGCAAAGTATTGAATCTGTGCAAGAGATATATGTGCATATCTCTTTCATCCTTTTCTTCTTTGAATCTCTCTCTACCCTCTCGTTCTTTTTTAGCATCAAAATACAACCCACTGTACATATTACTTCTTTTATTTTTTTAGAAAGATGATGACATTTACAAACCCTTTTAGCAAGTTTCATACGGTGGGGTGTGTTCCCTCAAAGAGCATAAATTTACATAGTGAAAATTTAAAGTGAGCCCTCAGTTATAAAACTTGAGTCGTAACTAGGATTAAAACTTGCCGATTCTATCCTTCGATTATGGATTGGTTTAAATTATTTATTTTGAAATGAAGATTACTTTTAAAGATTTATAGAAAACTTTTTTCTAAAAAATAATATAAATAATCTATATATTTCCTTTTTTTATAAAACTCTCTAAAAATAATATACATAATTTATTTCCTTTATTTTGTCATCACCTATCTCTATCTTATTTCTTTCTTCTTTGCCTCTCTACCTCAGCCTTTACGGCTCTACTTTTTGTTGCTAACATTGATTTTAAATTGCATTTATGATGTATTTTTTAGTTTTCTCAAGTGAAATTTAAAACAATTGAGATCAAATGGGATTGTGCATATGTTGTGGTACATTTTATTCAATTTATTTTCTTTATTTGTATTGTTTTTTTCAAATTATTTTAAATTTTCTATTTTATTATTGAAAAACATAAAATTTATGTTCCATTCAAAATTTAAAATCTCAAAATGAAAAAATGATATTTCGTAAATTAAAAACTATAATCAAGTTTATAAATAAATATAAAAGTTTCCGTTGAATTAAAAGGGAGGAGAAAAAGATGAAATGAAAAAAAAGTCATATCTCTCACACTATGCTCTCGCAAGGTACTCAACTTCTGCAATGGGGTATGAATCTCCCAACATCTTTGTGGACTTAAGAAAAACTAAATAAGACTTAAAGTAATCGAGAATAATTCACGTAAAGATTGATTTTCAAAACAAATTTCTATTCATAAATGCTTAAAAACATAAGTTTATGGGATACTCCATCCCGTACATCAAAAACTACTAAAATTTTATTTCAATACATCATGTCTTATAAAACATATTACAAAAAAGATCAAAAGATGTCATCTAGCTTCAAACTGAACCCTAAAAGACATTCGACAGTAGTGGGCCAACTTTTAAGAGTTCCTATTATCTGCAACCATAAAAGTTACACGAGAGTGCACTTAGCATTAAATTAAACAATGAAAAAACAACCACTTGGTTTAGAAAAACTTCATTGAGAAAATAGTTCATCATGCTTTGAACAAGAAAGTGACGACGCCGCATTCACAAGTTATAAAGTTTCGTCATCTTATAAACATAGAATTTAACAACCACAACTTCTTTAACTCATAACTAGACCCAATAGCGTCCAAGTATAATCGTTTACCTCACGATCGAGAGTTCCAACGGTACCATAACCTCAATGCCTTAGATGGCTAATGACCCCTTTATCAGGTAAACCTCCTCTTTAGGAAAAAACATAAACCTATAATTGGATAACCTCCTTTAACAGGATAAACAGGCTGGACACTCACATAATTTGGCACTTTGAAAAATAATTAATCGTCATTCATTTTTCACCACACGCTTCCTCAAAAAGAGTAGATAGCGTAACCGAAATAGCATAGCATTTGAAAATTAATAACCACATGCTATCATTCAAAATTCATGATTTCACGACATAAATATGAAAGCATTTAAAAGATATTTTCACAAATCGATTGTTCAAGGTAATATCTAAGCATTCTCATCTTGTTAAATGGTACATAAACACCTCCTCCAAAAGGTCCAAGATTCAAATTTTTGATGATAAAACCCCAGTGCCTAACAAGTAGTCAAAATATTACGTAAACGTTGAACACTATCTCCTATTATCAAACAATAAAAGAAAGATTTGGGTTTTTAGGTCAATTCTATAGTCGATAGCTCAAACCTTATTCGTTTAAATCTTTAAAGAAAAACTCATTATTTATGATGTTTTATTAGTACTTAGAGTCAAACAAACACAAGTCAAGACTTTGACTCACTTATGGCAATTTAATCATTTTCTAAACATTGCTCATCATTATTAACCAAAAATTCAAAATATGTTGGTCTCACCGTAAAATACTTTTAAAATACTATCCCTCAATAATTTGTTATGAAATTTTATGGGGTGAAAGATATACACGTTAGGGATAATTTTCATGAAGAAAGTTAATTGTGGGATGTCTCTAAACATGGTCAAAAAATCATTAAACAGAAAGGTTTCAAAAATGACGCTGTTTGGTAAAAACGAGTGTTAGGAAAAATCGTTCAATCAAATTACTCCAAATAAATTTTAAATGAAAGATAACTTAAAATTTTAGTTTTCAACATAAAGTTTGATATGAGGAAAGTTTTCTAGAATTTTCTAAAATTCGGCAAAGTGGGCTATTTTTTTGCTACTTTAGCGTAAAAGTGTAAAAATTATGTTTGGACACTTAGACATCATTTTAGATTCTACCAAAAATCACACATGCTAAAAATAACTTTATAAAGATCCAGTAAAAAAATTTGGAAAAAGACAATGTTTGGTTCACTGAAAAATTCGGGTATGATGGAGATGATGGGTTTTTCTTAGTTTTTCTTCGGTAAACTTGTTCCTACTTTTGTTTAACTTGTATTATGAGTCCATATATATTATTTAAGATAAAAAATCAGTATATTTCAGAGGTGTTAATATTTACATATCATTCTTGTTTAACTCACAGGAAAGAAAAAAAAGTACAAGACGCCATTCCAACCACAACCACTAGGTTATCTCATATTCAATTCTTTTTAAACCTTCTTATTTTTAATCTTGTTCTTAGGTATTTAGATCTTATTAAATGTTGTAGAGATGGGTTAGAAGAAAAGGTTAAGAATAGTTCTAGGAGCGCCTACCTCGAATTCTTGATCTATGGAAGCTAGGACTCTCTCTCTTTATTAAGGATAGTTTTAGCCCTCCCGAGATCAACCTCCTTCCTTTCCATCCTTCTTCTTTCTTTTTCTACTTCCTCTCTAAGAACTCTCTCTCTCTCTCTCTCTCTCTCTCTCTAAATTCTCATTGGCCGAATTTAATAAGAAAAAATGGGGTGGGGTTGGCCTTCTATTTATAGGCTTGAGGGAATGACTTAAACGCAATTTCAATTAGATAGGTAGGGACCTATTTTGAAATTTAGGCTTGGTAGACCTATGTGTTGTCAAGGAAAAATGATGAAAGGATTGGAAAAATTTTTAGCCGAATAAAACTCTTTCTGCTAAAAAGAAAAATAAAAGTGTTTAAAATATCTACCAAAATATTTTGACACAAAAGATGATTGTTGGATAGAATTATCCTAATTTTCAAGAATTAAAATTTTGATTTAAAAGATGATAGGTAGAATTTAAAAATATTAAATATGTACAAAATTGTTAAATTTATACAGAAAAATCTCCAACTAGTACAAATCTTGCTTGGGCTCCAAAACAAATCCCAAAATCTATCAAAAGTACAAAAGTTGTACTTTCTTCGCACACATCCTCATGTGGCCAGTCACATGGGGTATTTTTCCTCTTTTACTTTATTTTAATTGTTTTATTTTTGTATTTAATAATTTATGGATTAAAATTTTGGGCCAAATAATTAAAGTTGGGCCTTTTTTTAGATGTTTGGATTGGGCTTGATTCATAGACCTTTTTAAAAAAAAATTTTGTGAGCCTAAATTAAAGAATTTGGACCTTATTTGAGTTGGGTCATTATTCCTACTTAAGCCTCATTCTTAGTCTTGGACCTTATGTATGTTTGGGTTTTAGTGAAGAATTGGACCTTTGCTAACCTTTGGGCTAAATTTTTTGTTTCTTTTTTTATTGAGCTTAAGGACTTGGGCTCTCAACTTTGTAACTTTAAACCAACACTAGACTTGACCTATCCCAATACTCGGGTTCAAGAAGAGTCTAAGTTAGTTTAGCTTTTCTCTTGAGAGTTAGGTTTAGAATTTCTTTCCATAACTAACATATTGACTATTTTTTATTCACATTTTTATTTATATTAGTTTTGAAAATGCGAGTTATTACAATATCTATCTATATATATAAAACGTTGGTTTCTTGATAGATTTCATCACTAAGTAAATTATGATTTTGCCTTCCCAATAAATGCCAATTTTGCGCTGCTTCTTTCTCTTATTTGAGGGCATTTGTTCAAGGTTTGGCACTTATTGTCTTTTAAGAAATGACGTTATTATTATCCAAATTAATTTTTCATCCCTTCAGTTCAACCAAATATTAGCAGCAAAAAACTTCTCAATTATAGCATATTTGGTGAAGTTCTATGGTTGATTGCGCTACTTATTATGATTGAATTTAGAATTTTAAAAAGCTTAGTTTTTAAGAAATTTAAATTCTTTTAGAAAAAAGAAGAACAAAAAAAATTAAATTATTTGGGATAATTTATTATAGTAATTTTTTTTATTTTTTATTAAAATATCTAATATGCTCTTATTTTTTGCTTTTAAATTATAATTTTTGGAATATTGACACGATTTTTTTCTTTCTGTGAAAAAAGTTGGCTTTTTTAATTTAGGGTATTGTACTTTTACTAAAAAAAAGTAAAAGTATTTGGGATGTGTATAGTGCTTTTCTTAAAAAAAAAAATTAGTTGACTTTTCAAAGAAACCAAATTAAAAGCTGATTTATTGACAAAAAAATCAACTTTTAAGTGAAACCAAACATGAGGTTTATGTTGTTTTAATTGTTTGCAAGGTCTTTTTGTAAATTTAGTGGAATCCTTTTGAGTCACATTTTAAAAGTACAAAGATAGATTATTCTAAAGAGATTTGATTTCTTTGCTTTAGGGCATTACATTTGGGTTAGGAGTTTATATTGGAAGAACTAAAAGGGAGCGATATGGAGAGAGAAGAAAAAGATGCAACCATCGATATTCAAATTGATAAAGGTGGAATGCTAGCTAATTGAATTATACTATATATGCTATGATTTTGTTTGATTTTTTTTTGTTTCTAAATCACCTTTTAATTCGATCAGTTTTAAATTCATTATTAAATATGTCACGCCCAACATCACGGTCACGCGAAAGCCCACCAAAAGCATTTAAAAAAATAAGATTTTGCAGTTGAATATCAAAATATACAATATTTGGATAAAAGATTTTCCAAGTTTAACTCTCATAAACATAAAACATGCAATCTCATACATGAATAAGCATATCGCTAAATGGCGTACAAGACCAGCCTCAACAGGCGTCACATGTGTAAGTACATGTCTCAAAAAGAAAAAATTACAGCAAGTCTTCCATCACCTCTGTACTAGGTCAACTCCACGTGCTCACCTGAAAAAGGTTTTACAGTAAAAACAAATCCCACACCGTGAGCTGAAGCCCAATAGAAAAAAAGAAACTGTAAACTGTAATACAAGTCATGTAATCATAAGGTGGGAGCTAACTCGATCACAAAAGCTCAAAACAAGTTTTTCTCTCCAAAATCATCAGTTTTTCGTCCTTGAAAACCACCATTTCCATCCTTGAAACTATGCATATAATCCTGACAGATATCATGCCACAGTTAAGGGAAAACAATAAAGCACAACATTCTTCACTCGGGACACGCAGCCGAGGAGACACAATAAAATGCAATCCTATGTATTGACTCTGTCAACTCAAGACAAAGGCAACAACTATAGACTCTCATCCATTATCCTAGGCCCATAGGCTTGGTAATGACAAGTTCTATACGAAGTCACAGCAATGTAACTGCTCAATTTACGGGTCAAGCCCGAGGGTCCAAAGCACCCACCAACCACTCAATTTAGGTTTCAACCCGAATGTATAGAGCACCTACTGCTTAATTTACGGGACCTGAGCCCGAGCGTACAAAGCACCCAATCACTCAATTTAAGGGGACTAACCCGAAGGTACAGAGTATCTATGTTGCGCATGTTTCCGAACTTGCACCAAGGAGCAATGGAAGCCCAACTCAACCAAATCCACTGTCATGGTATATCTATGGATAAATATTTCAAAACCAACCCATAAAATAGATATACAACACTTGTATATAAAAGAGATCCCATCCATGAACCATAGAGATCAAACAACATGTGTAAAAATATATTTTCACCCAAAATATTTTAGAAGTTGAGACTCAACTCCAAGGCCTAACTCCAAACCTTCAACAAACACGTTTTTCCAAAACTCCATTTTCAACCCATCCTTTTAAAAACCTCCGATAACCCTTTTTGAAATCATAGAATCTCATAAAAATCTCGGATAAACATCCCACGAGAAAAGCTTGAACCAAAACACATAATTTTCCAAAACAGCCCAGGTTCAATTGACTGGACTCACCCTCTAGTCGACTGAAAAACACACTGGAAAAGCGAACCAAAACAGAAGCCATTTCAGTCGACTAACCTCTTAGGTCCAGTCGACTGAACCTCCAACATGATGATCCGGTCGACTGAACTCATAGGTTCAATCGGCTGAACTAGCCCAGATCACGTTTTTGAGTTACGATTTTGGTTTTTAAATCTCAAATCAAGCCTAAAAAACACCCGTTTTGATACCTAGGAGCATACCCGAGCTCAAGGCTGTCATAAAATCTCGAAAGGACCATCCCTCTTTCGATTTCATCCAACCAAACGTCAGAAAACGATTTTAACCCAAAATCGAATTTGAAGCATAAATCACCTTTTCATGCGTTTTTAAAAGGTAGAAATACGTAGGATTACATGTAGTACCCTCTAACAGTTATACAGTCTAGGATCCTACCTCGGTGAGTTTAAAACTTGACGTCTCGATCCATGTGCAAAATCGAGTTTTGCCAAAACAAAATTCTGACTGGATGGTTGCGTAGACCACGATACCGATACTACGGATCAGCAGTTGGTTTATCAAAAATCAAGCCCCAGGCCCCCGAGAAGTTAGAGAGAAGGCAGAGAAAAAACTAGAGGAAACTTAGAAGATAAATTTTCAAAATATCTTTTAGAAAATATCTAAGTCCTGATATTTATAGGCCTCCAAAATATTTTTTTTTAAATTCGCACGGTAACTCCCTACAATCTTGGGAACCAACCCCGCATGCTCAGATAAACTTTAGCATGCATCAAAACGAGTAAATCATACATCTTTGAAACATATATGCAAAACACATCATATATTAACATAAGTCTCATAAAGAGACGGGTCCGGGTCTCACAATTCTCCCCCCCTTAAGAAATTTCACCCCCAAAATTCACTATAAGGTCATAAAGGAAAAAGCTCGGGGTATCTAGTACGCATCTCGGACTCCAGCTCCCATGTAGCCTCTTCAACCCCGTGATAAAGCCATAAGACCTTGACATAGGCAATGGTTTTACCCTGCAATACTTGCTCCTTCGTATCAAGAATCTTCACAGGGCGCTCCTCATAAGTGGCATCCTCTTCCACCCGCAGCTCAGCCCAATCTAACACATGTGAAGGATCAGGTTTGTACCTCCGAAGCATAGAAACGTGAAACACGTTGTGTACAGATGCTAACTGAGGTGGCAAAGCCAGACGGTAAGTAACCTCCCCAACCCTGTCAAGGATCTCAAAAGGCCCAATGAAGCGCGGTGATAGCTTCCTGCTATGACCAAATCTCGTCAAACCTCTACGTGGTGAGACATTCAGGAACACATGATCCCTCACTGCAAACTCCAAAGGTCGTCTCCTCTGATCTGCATAGCTCTTCCGACGGCTCTGCGCTGTCAGTAGGCGCTGGTAAATCACAACAACCTTCTCTATCTTCTCTCTCACCATGTCTGGTCCCAAGATTGTGGTCTCCCCCACATCTGTCCAGCACATTAGCGATCTACAAGGTCTACCATACAAAGCCTCATACAGTGCCATCCCAATGCTGGATTGATAGCTATTGTTGTATGCAAACTCTGCTAACGGTAGATGATCCTCCCACGAACGTATGAAATGAAGGACACAAGCCCTCAACATATGCTCCAAAATCTGTATGGTCCTCTCAGACTGACCATCCATTTGGGGGTAAAAAGCAGTATTGAACATCAAGTTCGTCCCCAAAGCCTTCTGAAGACTCTGCCAGAAGTGCGATGTGAAGTGCGGGTCTCGGTCAGAAATAATAGATACTGGCACTCCATGCAACCAGACTATCTCCCTGACATACAAGCCACTCATTCGTTCCACCGAATCCATCACTCGGATGGGGAGAAAATGTGCAGGCTTCGTCAACCTATCAACCACAACCCATACGGCGTCGTGTTCTCTAGGTGACCGAGGAAGTCCTGACACAAAGTCCATCGTGACATGCTCCCACTTCCACTTTGATATAGGCAACGATTGTAGCAATCCTGCCAATTTTTGGTGTTTTGCCTTTACCTATTGACAGGTGAGGTATCGAGAAACTAACTGGATCACATCTCGCTTCATTCCTGTCCAATAGAACTGACGACATAAGTCGTGATACATCTTCGTGCCTCCAGGATGCACTGTAAGGCGTGAACGATGACACTCATATAGAAGATCAGCTCGGCATAACTCTGGCACAAACAACTTGCCCTCCAACCTCAGACTCTAATATGAACCTACAATCCATCCCGCTGTATCCTCGCCACTAGTAACGCAGTCTCGTATCATCTGAGCCTTCTGATCCGTTTGCTGGACCTCTAACACACGTGCTATTAAAGCAGGTCGTGAAACTACAGAGAATAAAGTGGCACACATCGCGGTCTCCTTGAGGCAAAGATCAAACTCCCTAATCTCTCCAAGCATGTCCCACTCGCATATAGCCACAGAAGCTAATGACCCATGAGATCTCTTGCTGAGAGCGTCAGCCACCACATTGGCCTTCCCTTGATGGTATTGCAAATCAAAGTCATAATCCTCCAACAACTCCATCCATTGTCATTGTCGCAAGTTCAGGTCCTTCTGCGAAAACAAATATTTTAAGTTCTTGTGATCGGAAAAAACCTCGAAATGCTCACCATAAAGATAGTGACGCCATGTCTTCAAGGCAAAGACCACGGCTGCTAACTCTAAATCATGTGTCGGATAGTTTCGCTCGTGCGTCTTCAACTGCCGATAACCTAGGCTATAACTTTACCGCCCTGCATAAAAACACACCCCAAACCGTCGTGTGATGCATCACAGTACACAGTATATCCCAAGCCTCGCTCTGGAATGATCAACACTGGCGCGCTAGTCAACCTTGTTTTCAGTTCCTGAAATGTTGATTCATAGGGCTCACTCCAAGCAAACACAACTCCCTTCCGTGTCAAATGCGTCATCGGTGCATCAAGTCTTGCAAAGTCCTTCGCAAACCGCCGATAGTAGCCGGCTAAACCCAAAAAACTACGTATCTCAAAGACACTCTTCGGTCACTCCCAATCGGTCACTACATCTGTCTTTGACGTATCCACCGCTACTCCGCCTGTCGACACTACTGCGGCGTTGGAATTTATGAGTCATTTTGAAAAATATTCATAAATAAGGAATTCAAAGGGCGTTTTAAAAAAATGTTTTACACCATGAAAATCAAATTTTGAAAATCCATTTTGTTGAAAATCAAATTTTAAAATTTTTTTTTGTTGAAAATAGAGTCGCCACTTAGTTTTTGAGAAAAATTAAAAAAAAAAAAATTGGCTACTGATCTTTAAAACGTTAACCAGAGAAAGAGGGTTCGGGGGTTAAGGTACGAATCAGGAAATGTGTTAGACACCCCATTCGCCCAACCGTAAGGTTGGCCTCTCATAATCATCATTGATTCTTTAATACTATTACTCAAATGCATGCAAATAAAGAAAATAGAGGTAAAGAGAGAACATCTAAAATTAAATATAGAAAATACATAAAATATGTACATAGCACTCCAAAATAAATAGGTGTCAAATTTTTTTTTCTAAGTCCTATGGCATGCAATTTCTATTTAAAGGATACATGAATCATATACCCACATGCAATAATATTGAAACAATCTAAACTAGCATGATTTGGTTAAAAGAATAAAAATATGCTAGAAATTGGCGAAGCTACTTAAACATAGATTTGCTACAAAAAAAAAATCAAACTATCCTAAGCATGCTTCCAAATAAAGAAATTAAAACTTGCATATTATCAAAATTAACTAGGTTAACATTAACATGATAAATCAATAAAGAAATAGAAAATGTAAAATAGGCAATGCATAAAAGAGAAAAATGCTATATTGAAAGAAAGTATATTTATCAAAGAAATTTAAAATAAGAGTTTTGTAATAAAAGAGAATTTAAAAATTTAAAAAAAAAAGAAAAAGATTTGACAATGGTAGAAAATGCTATTGAGAACAAAATTTAATTATTTACATAAAAGATAAAAATAAGAAAAATAAGAGAAGATATGTTTATGTTTTTGTACTTTTTGTTGTTAATAGAAGAAAAGAAAAGAAAAATATTATAAAAGACAAGTTAAAAAAATTTAGTTATTAATATTTTACATTTTAAAAGAGAATAAAAGAGAAAAAAATAGAAGAAATGAAAAGAATAATGGAGTTTTTTAAAAGAGAAATTTATGAATTACTTAAAGATGAAAATTAACTTAAAAGTTTTTTGTGATTTTTTGTTTTAGTAAAATAAAAGAAAAATACTATGAAAAGAGTATTAATATTACAAGAAATAAAATGTTAAATGGAACTTTGTAAGGAAATTAAAAATATTACTAAAAAAAACCAAAATAATGTTAGAAGAAAATAAAATAGAGCATTAAACTAATTAGGACCAGAAAATAAAATAAAATGCTATTGAAATGAAATTTAAACTAAAAGAAAATTAAATGTTAGAATATTAAATTAATGTAAAAGAAAAGAAAAAGAAAAGAATGAAATACTAGAAATTAAATGGATGTAATATTGACTATTACAACCATTTTTATGGAAGTGCATTGGATTATAACAATTAACAATATTGATAAGTTGTAATTGTAAAAAATATTAGCACTGTTAAATGATTTAACAATTTATAACAAGCTTAAAATGTAAGTAAGTAAATTAACAAAACAAATAAAGTACATAGGTTAAAGCATGAATTTAAACATAAATGTAATAACTAATAAGAAAAATAAGAATATAAGTGAAATAAACACATGAAAATTAACCCGATCACTCCAAAAGAGAGAAGATTGAGCTAGAAGTATCGGGGATCCAAGTGAAATATCTGGATTGTTACGGAATCCTCATATTGGGCGAATTTGCTCTAATGCTTCAATCCTCGGGTAGTGATCCAAGCTAGGGTTGTAAGACTTCGGAGACTCGGCTTACGATATTTCGGTAGGGCTTCGGCGTCGGGGCTCGGAATTACTTGGCGTCTCGGTAGAATTTCTCTTACTAAACCTCTATCTAATTTTCTATATTTGAAAACGTATCAGAGGTACTGTATTTATAGAGTTTTTCAACCAATGAGATGTTGACACGTTTCTAGACATGCCAGGCCATTTGAAGTTGGCGGCCGCCACAATGAACGTTGGTGGTCGCCATGTTTAAGTTGGCGGTCGCCATGTTGGAAAAGGTTCCACAAGGTTCTATTGGTGGTCGCCACAATGGAGTTGGTGGTCGCTATGTTTGGGAATTGGTTGGACAACAAGTTATTGATTTTGATGGTTTTTTATGGTTAAGGTTCAAATTTCGAACTTTGATCACTTTCAGATGATCGAACTGAAGCATTTATTCCACCTGTTTTCATCATCGGATCCACCTAAGATTGGATGTGGTCAAATTGGGGTGTCTACAGTTTTCTCTCTTTGATATGACTCGTATAACAACGCGTGATACAAGTTATATCAAAGATCCAGAGACAACAGCTATTTGACCGAACAATCAATCTTAGGACACACAAGCATACGTATGATGTTGGTCGTACTCGAATTTTCATCGAGTTGCCTACATACCCCTTTTGCTAGGGATCAGACCAAAACGTAGTTTCTAGGGCAAAATGCAAATGTAACATGATATAGATGTTAACATGATGCTGGTATGATCGAATAAATCCTAAAAATCGATTTAAGATCTAAAAGGAAGTACAAATAAGTCAAAGATCGAGTTAAGATCTAAGAATTCGATTTGGGGTAAAATAATTAAAAGAATCGAGTTAAGATCTAAGAAATTGTCTTAATTGGAAAAATAATCACGAATTGTTTGGTCGAGTCAAGACCTCACAATTTCGGGATGGAAGCGAGATAAAAATAACTAAAAGTCAAATTTTATGACTCAGAGTTAATTTTACCAGGAGGAAATCACGAATTAATAGATCGAGTTAAGATCTAAAAATTCGGAACAAGGCGTGAGATAAAAAAAAATTAAAAGTCTAGTTACGACTTAAAATTAAATTTATCGGAAGAAATCACGAACTAATAGATCGAGTTAAGATTTAAAAAAAATTCAGAACAAGGCGCGAGATAAAAATAATTAAAAGCCTAGTTACGACTTAAAATTAAATTTATTGGAAGAAAATTTTGAGGATAGGCACAAAAATGAAAATAACACAAAATTATTTATGTGTATATATATATATATATTGTGAAAATCGTTTTTATACACAAAAATGAAATAAAACACCTACAATATAATAAACGTATCTATAATACCAAAAACTGCCCAAACAATCCCTTAAGAAACCCAAAAGCCATAATGATGCTCCGACATGGCGGTCGCCATTATGGTTGTGACGTGATGGTTGACAACATGGCGGCCCCCGGGACCAAATTCGTACGACATGGCGGTCGCCAGGTGTAAATCCTTCCAACATGGCGGTCATCATGTGCCTCTTCGCCATCCTGGTGGTCGCCATAATCGAAGGTGGCGGTCGCCACCTCCGAACGTGGATAAGGTACCTTGAGACGCGCGAGGGGCCTCATTTTTCACATTCTCACTCTCTCTCTAGCCTCCATGTGCTCTCAAACTCTCTCTCGCTCTTTCTTGCTTCCATACTTTTTCTTGTTTTCTTCTTACTCCCTAGCTTTCTTACGATGCTCACTCTTCTACTTGTGATCCCGTTCCTCTTAATGACGGGCTAGGGCCATGGAGACGATGACTTGGGGCCTTGACGAGGTCCTTCTGTTGCTAAAAGCTCCTCAATGGGGACACTCAGGGATACGACCACCAGTCTCCCTGCCAGTGGGGTCACTGCCACGCAGCCGAGTGCTGCGATGGATGCTCTCCTTCTTGAGGCAGAGCGTGCCTCTCACCAGGTAGCTGATGAGGTGGCCCGGGCAGCTGCTAAGGCACAGGCGGCTGCAGATGTTGCTGCAGAGGCCGCGATGGCTGATTTTCTGGATCCAGATGCTAGAGAGGGTGATCCAACACCTTTTGACCCACACACCTATGATCCGATTCCTCATCGCATTGTATACCGCGGGATGAGACGCTACGAGCCTCCTGCCGACGCGACTGCTGTTGACGTTCTTCTCCAGGAGCCTGACCACCACATCTCTCATCAGCGACCCTCGATATGAACCCTATCCTTACTGTTTTAAATACCAAAGCATGATTTATCAAACGTAGACGCATGCCTAGGATCCCCCATATGATGATGATGATGATGATGATGATGTGTTTTGATATGATGATGAATTTTGATGATGGTGTGATGCTGATATCTTAGTTTATGGACATTTGCAATGGAGATTAAAACAGTAGAAACATTAGCATTTTGAACAAACAATAAAAGAGACAATTATTTTAGTGAAAAGTATAAAAATTAAGGGAAAATTTTTATTTTTTTAATTTTGGGATATAACAACTAAATGGGTAATTTTTATCAAAAAGCAAATTTGTCAAATTTTTTTTCCAAACGTCATAGAAAAATTTAGGGAAGAGAATTTTAGAAAATCCTAAAAAATTATTTTAAGAAAATTTTTGAAAAATTCTAGAAAATTTTGAAGAAGAACTTTTAAAAAAACTTTAGAAAATCTTAGGAAAATTCAGAAAATTTTGAAAAATTGTAGGAGGAAATTTTAGAAAATCTTAGGAAAATTTAGGAAGTTTTAGAAAATCTTAGGAAAATTTTAGGAAAATTCGAAAAAATTTGAAAAATTCTAGGAGGAAATTTTAGAAAATCTAAAAACTTTAAAAAATCATAGGAACATTTTAGAAAATTTTAAGAAAATTTTAGAAAACTTCTAGAAAATTTTGAAAAATCTTTAGAAAATTTTTTTTTTCGAAAAATATTTAGAAAATTTTGAAGAAATTTTAGAAAAAAAATGAAATTTATTTTAGAAAATTCTAGAAATTTTGAAGAAATTTTAGAAAAATGTTAGAAAACCTTTTATTTTTTTTTGAGAAATTTTAGAAAATTTTGAAACATCTTTTGGAAGAGCTCTTTTTTTTTATAGAACAATTCTAGAAAATTCTAGAAAATTTTAAAAAATATTTAGAAAATCAAGAAAAATTGTAAAAATTTGGGGTAAATTTTTAGAAGAATTCTAGAAAAATCTTAGAAAATCCTAAAAATTTTAAAACATTTTAAAAAATTGAGAAAATTTTTAGAAAATTATAGAAATTGAACAACAATTTTGAGATAATTCTAGAAATTTTAAGAAAATCCTAAAAAATTGAAGAAAATTGGGACAAAATGGGCAAAATACCAACATTAAAGGGGAGATTTAGGGTTCTTAGTCTTTTACTAGGGTTTCAAAGAACCGGAGGATCGTCACGTACATATGAACGTAGGGTTAGGGAATTTACTTGATTTATCAGGCCTTGAGAAAATCGAAGGGTCGTCACATGAACTTAAGGTTAGGGAATTTTCCTGATTTATTAGGGCTTGAGAGAACCGAAGGGTCGTCACATACATCAACGTAAAGTTAGGGAATTTGCCTCATTTATCAGGGTTTGAGAGAGCCGAATGGTCGTCACATACAAATGAACCTAGGGTTAGGGTGCCTAGTCTTTTCTAGGGCTTGAGGGAACCGAAGGGTCGTTACATACACACGAACCTAGGGTTAGGGAATTTTCCAGATTTATCAGGGCTTGAAAGATTTGGTTATTGGCTGCATATCTCATGTGCTTGATCTATTCTTTTAGGTTGGTCATTACGTCCGAGGTATTGGAGGTTTTGCATCCGGGGAGGTGTTGGAGTGGTATGATGCCCTCCATGCTCCTAGCCGGGCCATTGTTGATGCTTCCGGCTTTGCTCGATTCATACCCCTGCTGGGTAGGACGAGCAATAACCGGGTCTGGCTGACAGCCCTGGCTGAGCGGTGGTGGGATACCACAAACACTTTCTACTTCACCACCTTTGAGGTTACTCTGACGCCTCTCGACTTCGCGCTGATCACCGGCATCCGGGTCGGCGGTGTGCCCATTCCATTTGATCCATCCATAGCTTGGTCTGCTGATGCGCTATTGTACTTCCTCGGAGCCATCCCTGCACAGATAGACAGAGATCGAGTTCGATACACCTGGTTCTTTGAGCACTTCTGCCACTTCCACTGCTTCGAGCTCCGCCACTTCGAGTGGGCCGCCCGGGGCTTTTTGATGTATATGTTTGGTACCTCATTGTTTTCGAATAAGGAAAATACCATTCATTTGCATTACCTTGGCACCCTTGCTCGTTTGGACCGGGTTGCTTCATTTGACTGGGGAGGAGCTGCTCTGGCCACCCTCTACGGATTCATGCGGACACTGACCCAGTTCCCTCAGGAGCTTAGCATAGGGGGTACTGGAGGGTCTGGGAAGTATAATTTAGTTTATTTATTTTTCCACTCATTTCCATTCTCCTGTTATCCATTATT
Organism: Heliamphora exappendiculata; assembly: GCA_034768845.1. NCBI lineage: Eukaryota > Viridiplantae > Streptophyta > Magnoliopsida > Ericales > Sarraceniaceae > Heliamphora > Heliamphora exappendiculata. The sequence goes on from JAOTRH010042100.1 coordinate 16,176, forward strand.
TACTGATTGATGTCTTCTTCATTGCAACTGTGGACTTACGAGTTCTTTGGGCTTCATGTCCCGGCGAACTCCGCAACAGACCCTCTTGTCATTCCCCAAGCAGCCCGGTGGTCCCGTGGGCTAAAGGGGAAGAAGGCTGGAGGGAGGGACATAGACCATTTTCAGGTCTCACTGGACCGGTTGAGCCCCGACCAAGTATTATTTTACTATGTTTACTATATTGCACCCTATTTACGGCTGTTCACTGCCCTGTACTGCTTACTGATTACTATATTGCATACTGATTACTGTTTACTATTTATTGCACTATACTGTACCTTGAATGGCTGCACGTCCACTGGGATGTCTGGAGGGGAGTGGAGTATCGGGCCGGCGCAGATCTTATGTGCAGCAGGGATATCGCTTCTAGGCGGACCTTGCTGGAGGACCCATTCGGTCGGGAGTACTATCTTGGCGAGCGAGTGGTTCGCCAGTCACTCGGCCTTTATTACTTCAGGATACCAGTGGTTCCTCCAGCTTGCATGCACTGGACTGATCACATAGGTCGCGCCGATTTACTGCTGGAGACGGTAGGGACCCCAGTCTTGCAGTTGCTTATGGCGGAGGGGGATTATATAGCTTGGGCTCGGGATCATTTGATGGGTCCATTAGGTCCTGGCCCAGCTGGCCTAGGCGGTAGGAGGAGGGGACTGGCTCCGGAGGCCGCTAGTGCTGGTGTTGCTGCAGCTGCTGATGCTGGTCCTGCTGCTGCGGCTGCTGGTCCGGCTGGTGGGGCTAGGGTTGGGGGTGTCGAGATACCTTGGACCGTGTCTTCATTCGTGGATGGGTATCCTTTCAATATTCCTATCCCGGTTCCTCCAGCGCCGGAGTTCCAGCCAGTACATGCATAGGTTTGTTCTTTTGCGTTACCTCCTTTTCTGTACTTCCTTTATTCATAGACTGCTCAGTTTTATTTTTCCACAGACGTATCAGGCTTGGCTGGACCGTATCATGCTGGTGATGAGCGGCCTGCGGACCCTTGTTCGCCAGCAGGATACTGCTCTCTGCGTGCAGCTGGGATCCCTTTTGTTCCTCGTCCGGTGAGTGTTTGTCTTTCGATTTCTTTGCTTTTCTTTATACTGTTTCTTTATTTTATTATTTTATTTTTTTCCCCTTTCAACAGCCTCCTATAGCTGCCGCCGTTCCACCACCTGTTCCTGCTCCTGTTCTTGCCCCTGCTCGAGGTCGCGGATCTCGCACTGCTTCTTCCAGAGCTCGTTCCAGAGGATCCATCTCGTCTGCTAGGAGCCGCTCCAGAGCCATATCCTCTTCCTCCGGTAGTGATGATGGTGATGATGACATCGAGCGGCTCTTCGAGGATGTCAACTCAGATGAGGCCGGTCCTTCCTCCCGCCGAGTCCGCCCGAGGCATGCCTGAGAGAGAGGGAGAGCTTCCCCTCCCCCAATCTTTATATTTACTTTTTATGGGCCTGTGTGCCCTAGTTAGATACATTTACATACACTTAATCCATGGGCATGCGTGCCTCAGTTTTGTTGGTTATTGGGCATGGGTGCTCTAGTTTTTTCATTTTGATACATTATACAACTGTTTATGCATTTTTAAGGCCTTTGTGCCATTTTATTATGTGCTTATCTGCCTGCTGTGTGATTCCCTCTTATTTACTGCTCAAACCGTCTTGTATGTTCAATGCGAAAGTCAACATTTTACACAAGCCACAGAAACTGCCAACAGAATATTCCCTTCAAATTTCAACATGGTGGCCACTTCTATAGAACCCTTTCAACATAGTGGTTGCCACCTCAAACTTGGCGGCCGCCTGGTCAAAGCAATGATGTCACTATACTATGCTTTTAAAGTTGGCGGTCGTGAACTATAAGGTGGCGGCCGCCACAATGAGTATGCCTTTCGTCGAATTTTTAGTTTCCCACCCTTTCTTGCCTTATAAACTCAGCCCTGGAGACTCCCTTTTCTGTTGCTTACACTCAAATGGCTATCTCACTTTCTACATGGATTGAGGCATTCTCCCACATTGAACGTCTGAACTTCGCTTCTTTTGAGATCAACTCTTTGTTTCATCTCATGGCCGTGCAGATCGACGAACCATTTTTGAAGGCTACCGTTCAACTGTGGGATCCACAGTCCCACGTCTTTTGGTTTGGCCTCGAAGAACTCTGCCCTACTGTGGAGGAGTTCGCTTCCATTTTGGACTTGTCTCCACGGAGTTCTGTCGTCGTTCCTACCCCTTTTCTCTCGATTTGGCAGCAAGTGATGCAATTTTGTGGCCTATCCAGGATGGAGGCTTCTCTTCTAACGTCGGGCGATTGTCTTGACATCCCGTGGCATATTGAGAGGTTTCATCCTACTGGTGACCTCAGCGATATCGACTTTCAACTGCGTCATCGTTATGCACTTTGCTTCTGCCTCCTCGCCCAGTTTCTCCTTGTCCCGCCTGACGGGTGGGTTAGTTGTGCCCTGGTTGACATTACTGGCCAAATGTGGACGGGGAAGGACTTTGTGCCCCTTATTCTGGCCGAGACACTGCTGGGCTTGGACGCTGTTCATCGTGGCGAGACCACCGCCTTTGCTGGTAGCCCTTTACTTCTCCAGGTGAGCTTAACATCTTCTTGTGTATCAAGTTCTCTGTCATACTGCAATGCCTTCCTCTTTACCATTTTAACTCTTGCTACAAATCTGGCTGATGGAGAAGATAAATCTTGTGCAAAAGCCTCCCATCGACAGGCATAATGCCATGTCTTTTCTTTGCTGTCTGCGTTATCAGATATGTGACACAGAGGCATCTTGGCAACCGTATCTTTCTTCTCTGACAGGCCCAGACAGTACCTGGCAGTGCCCCTGGTAGCATATTCCTGCTATGACTTTGACCACTATGGATTACCCTGGTGTTATGCTGGTTGGCCTGTGTCGGACTACCTTCTATTACCCCCATCGGTTCATGCGGCAGTTTGGTCGCAATCAAATCATCATCCCCAGCATTCAAGGCCGTGTATTTTCATCTATACAATGGGCTCCATTTCTATTATCATATCAGGATGCCTGGCCATTTCGTTCAATGACGGAGATGCATGAGTTGCAGTGTTCTGATCTTTCTGCTGAATACAAGACATAGCTGATGCAGGATCAGGCGTGTTGGAGCAGAAATTAAAATTTTGAACTGATGTCGTGACCGTAAAAAATGACGTGTGCGTTTTTCATGAAAACAAAGAACAATATTAATCTTTATAGCATAATACCTTTAAGAAACTTGTTGAAAAATTTCAAGAAGTCCCGAATACGTTGAAGACGACCTTGCAATCTTCTCACGTATGTCTCGGACGTACTACGATGATCACGGTGTGTGGGCACCGATTCCGATCGAAGAGTTCTTCTTTTTCTCGGTTTCTCTTCACACAAAATCTCCAAAGAGGCAAAATAAATTGCCAAAGGAGGGGAGGGAGAGGGAGGCGGCTAGGATGGGATTAGGGTTAGGTTTAGCCTCTTAATTATATATTTGCATATATTCCTTAAAATATATATGGTATATGTATCTTTCTATCCCTTAAAATAAGAAAGAGATACATATCCATTTAAAACTAAATTCCCACTCCCTCTATTAGGGCCGGCCACCTAGGGAGTAATCCCTACGTGTGCCAAATTCTAAAATCGTCCTCTAACAATTTAATTTAATTCCTGAATACCTCTGGCGGCAAAATCGGCATTCAAATTAAATTAAATAATAACCAAAACTAACAAGAAAAATATCCGTGCGTATAATGGGCTACGTGAGAGATCACGAGAAAGTATAGAACTCGGGCTAACCATACGAGAAAACTAGATATCCCTAACTCTGTCCCGGAGTTAGATCATTTCTCGCACGAACCAGAACTTATTCCACTAAAGGTCCTGACTGAACTCCCGGCCCTAACTCAAAT